>BLSH010124638.1:16156-57405 GCA_018402905.1 Glandirana rugosa
AAAAAAAAAAAAAAAAAAAAAAAAAAAAAAAAAAAAAAAAAAAAACTAAAGTTTTTCTAAAAATAAATATTGAATTCGTATGTTTTACTGTATATCAGTTTATGGTTCGTTCTCTATGTATTTTGGACCACACTATGTTTCGTCCTTCTAACAGGTCAACCCCGGCTTGCCCGATATAACAAAACTACTGTTAACCTGGGGTGTATATACTAAACGTACGGTATCTGTATCATGTGTATAAATAGTTTCATTTTAGAACGTAACGTAGAACTTAGGTCTTTGTTTTATGTCATATATATATATATCTATATATATTTTCGTATTGATGACATAGAGCTTGGCGGGATAGGGAATACTGACTTAGGGGAAGTCCTCCAAAAAAAAAAAAAAAAAAAAAAAAAAAAAAAAAAAAAAAAAAAAAAAAAAATAAAGATAAAATACAGAGATCAAAGTTTGATCTAGGTAAGTACCAAGGTTAGTGTTTGGGACTCGCAAGGGTCAAAAGTCATGGTCAGTATATTTTGGACAAGATTTAAAAAAAAACAACAATTTTTAAATTAGTATCAGTGTCAGTGTGTTTTAGGTAGGATAAAAATGCGCACTATTGTTTCTTGGCTGTACTACGGGTACATACAACAACTAACATACACATTCATGGGTATTTGGTATCACTGAGTTTGTTGGGAGCAGGAGAATTTAATTTGGGTTGTTATTTGGTGGTAGGTTATGATAGTAACAAGAAATATACAGTTACATTTAAAAATTATTATTTTTTTACTAGTTTTGGCCAGTTTGGCCTTTGATAAGTAAAAAAAAAAAAAATAAATAAATCAGGAGATATCCATTACTATTTACCACCAAATGAAAGCTCAATTTATCCTGAAAAAACACAAGGTATCATTTACGTGGATGCACAAAGTAGTTGTAATGATATGCATGGTTTACTAGCACATATCAAAGTTGCAAAATTGTGCTATGGCATTAACATCTGTTTTACCCTTAGGCATGAAGGGGATAATTAGCTTTTTTGTGATCACATTCCCTCTGTTCCCAGCTGCAAAAGAGCCAGGGAGGGGCAGCAGTACACTGGGCTTCCCATTGAATGGCTGCGCAGGGGGGAGTGTGTCAGGACAAGTCCGATCATTGGAGGAGAGCAGGCTGTGTTCCAACAACAGCTAGAAAACTGACAACACGGTGCTCTTCCTGATTAGTGTGGTCAGTTTTTAATAGGAAAGCAGAGGGACTGGCAGGAATACCAGGGGTTTCACACAAAGGTAGAAGTTAGAACAAAGGAAGCTTTACAAAGGGAACAGGATACGTGATGCAGATGACATGTCAGAAATATGAAATGTTGGGTTTACATACTATTTAACAATTTCAGCCAGCTTCTAACATGTTTTGGTTAATTTAACCACTTAAATACCAGGCACTTTCCCCCCTTCCTGCCCAGGCCAATTGTCATCTTTCAGCACTGTCGCATTTTGGATGACAATTGCTCAGTCATGAAACACTGTATCCATATGACATTTTTATCATTTTTTTCCCACAAATAGAGCTTTCTTTTGGTGGTATTTGATCACCATTGAGTTTTTTTTATTTTTTGCTAAACAAATAAAAAAAGACAGAAAATTTAAAAAAATAAAATGATTTCTTCGTTCCTGTTATACAATTTCATTGATGAGCACTGATGAGGCTGCACTGATGGGCACTGATGAAGTGGCACTGATGGGCAATGATGATGAATCACTAATATGCAGCACTGATGGGCACTGATAGGCCAAACTAATGGTCACTTATAGGTGGCACTGATTGGTACTTATATGTGGCACTGATGAGCACTGATGGGCAGCAATGATGGGCAGCAATGATGGGCAGCAATGATGGGCAGCAATGATGGGCACTGATAGATGACACTGATAGACAGCACTGATGAGGAGGCACTGACAGGCATTACTGATGGGCACTGATTGGCATTGCTAATGGGCACTGATTAGCATCCTTGATGGGCACAGATTGGCATCCCTGGTGGGCAAAGGTTGGCACCCCTGGTGGGCTCTAGTGGATATCCTTGATGGGTCAGCACTGATAATCAGTGCGCTGATTATCATTATTATATTGGTTCTCCTCTACCTGCGCCTTGTCAGAGTGAATAGAGGAAAAGCCGATAAACGACACTTCCGTGTCTGATGGGACACAGCTGATCACATGGTAAAGAGTATATGTCATAGGCTCTGTACCAAGATCAGAGATGCGACTCACCACACCACCGATCGCCGTGCTGTGCGCCCTTATAGGTGCGTGCAAGCGGCTTATCCTGCTGGACGTCATATGACGCCTAGTCAGGATAATGGAAACACCCTGCAGCTGGAAGTGGTTAATAAAGCGGTAAGTATGTTCACTTTCAAAGGAGCAACAGAGGTTCTAGTTGATGCTTTTCCAAATTCAACCAAATTTAGTGACCCCTGTGATGGAATGCTTATTGCACAACATATCTGAACCAAAACTTGCAGCAAACTTGCAGAATGTTTGTGTAGCACTACCCCCAAAGGAGTTGCAGATGACAGAGTTCCCCAGGCAACAAGCATTTTTCCACACTTTCTCCAGACTCAAGGAACAGTCTTGAGCTTGGGTTTTGTTATTTTATTAGGGGTCATAACATGGAGATAAGAATTATGGGATGCTCAACTTGACTTACACAAAACTGGGGACAACTTCCCCCAATGTATGAAAAATAAAATTTGCAAGAAAGCAAATTTAAGAAAGGTTGGGTTTTTTACATGAAGCATGTGATGGATGCAAGAATAATATGATGGATAAGTAAAAGATATTTATTAATAAATAATAAATATACTATTGTTTATAATCACATATAAAATAGTCTTGATAACAATCATGAATATTTATACTCCAAAAAGACATGCTGGTAGGTAAATTAGATCTGCCCTAGTATATGTATGAATGTGAGTTAGAAATCTTAGATTTTAAGCTCCTTGAGGGTAGGGACTGATGTGAATGTACAATATTGATGTAAAGCGCTGCGTAAATTGACAGCGCTATATAAGTACCTGAAATAAATAAATATAAATAATAAATAAAATAAATACAAGATAATCATATTGAATACAAATATTCATTGCACAATAAATTACCCCCATCCACCAAGTTCATATATATATACACAGGTGTACACATATACATAGTATTAACTGCATGGTCTATGACCTCGCTATGCCCTGTTGAGGTTATCAGGGGTGAGGGTACAATCCAAATTCTAGAAAATACATTTTATATGTAAAATACGGCAGCTTGTAGCTCTACACGTTTCGTGGCTTGGAGCCACTCGTCAGGAGCAAGCACGTGGTGTATCTGAAGAGAAAGTTGGGTGGGTAACCCCTCCAAGAACTATGCATGTAACTTACAGCACTCGTGTATTGTGGGTCATCATGGCCGGGAGCTGTGGCAGGGGGTAAAGCAGAGGCAACCAACATCAACAGCACCCAGGGTGGGCGAGGGCATCATTGATGTGAGGAGGACCCATAGGATGGGCCAAAGTGGATACAAAACTGTGAAAAAAATAATGACTAATCAGCAAAACTAGTGGGGAATGTGGTGAATGCAATGTGTTTCCCCTGCCACAGCTCCCGGCCATGATGCCCCCAGGTGACCCACTTCCCCTGACTATTTAATACCAATACACGAGTGCTGTGTTAGTTTCTCAACCAATTTTCTTTTCAGATACACCACGTGCTTGCTCCTGACTAGTGGCTCCAAGCCACAAAACGCGTAGAGCTACAAGCTGCCGTGCTTTACATATAAAATGTGTTTTCTAGAATTTGGACTATACCCTTACCCCTGATAACCTCAACAGGGAATAGTGAGGTCATAGACCATTACCATTATTACTTATTAATAAACATCTTTTACTTATCCATCTTATTATTATTGCATCCATCGCGTGCTTCATGTCCCACCCTTCGTAAATTTGCTTTCTTGCTAATTTTTTTTTTTTCATATATGATAGGGATGGAAGCGTACGGACTTACCAGGCCATGGCTTCATTTAAAGTCCCAAATTGCCCCCCCTCCCCCCTTCCTCCCAATGTACACACTTCCGAACTATCCTTTTTTCAAGCACTGACCGTCTCTGATAAATGAATGATGCAAAAGTCCCTTACGGACTACGAACTCTGTCATTTAAAAAGTAGCACAGCGTGTTGTAAACTGCATTCCAGAGTATCTCTAACTCCCCTGTAGATATTGGTCCCAGTTCTACTACTGAAGGAAATAACAGCCCACCTAGCTGATTCTTCACCAGTCCTCTTGGCCTGGCTGTCTCTCCACCAGCCCTCCTGAAAGCACCAGAGATCTCCCAGGGCAAGGTTAAGGAAGATTTAAGCACACAACTATCATCCAGATAGACCTGATACGTGTGGCAGGATCTCCCCTTGTAAGATCCTAACCGTGATGTAGTACTCACACTATCCTCCTTGCTCCTGCTGCCTCTCAGGAAATAATCCCTTCAAACTGCTTCTGTTGTCAGGATCCTTCTGAGCCAGTCTGAACTCTGGCCTGAGGTAGAGCCCGCCAATAGGGGTTCTCCTCAAGGGCCACCGACAATCTCTTCAGCACTTCATCTCCATCTTCCACCCCACTCCCTTGCCAGCATGACTCATCCATACTTAGGGACTGGCTCACCCACCTTGCCAGGCCCACTGCCTGGGGATTGGCCAAACTCAACTCAGTATGCAGATCAATCATCTGCCTAACCTCTAGAAGTTTCTCCAAACTTCCAGACATAGGGGGATGCACCAGAGACATGCCTGCATGAGTCATCCAGCCTAAACTCAAGTAAACCCAGGTCCAGTTTCCATGACTCATGCTTAATCACAAGTCAGACAATGTTTTGCCTACTCTTACACTAGTTGCAGAGATTGCTACATTTGCAAAGAAAGTTCATCTGGAGTCATGAAATGCTGACTTGCTGCAATTGTGCAACAAACCTGTGAAGCCTGGCAAGTCTAGCAATAGCTGAGCAGGTCATTTTCAAACTTGCAGCTCAATTGCTTGCTATCTGGGATAAAATACTGCAGCAATTGCATTATAAGAGTATGACAGAGATTCTACCAGCATTAGAACAAATCCTTTGTCTTATTTGACCGCTCTTTACAAATGTCATACTATTGGCTGATTGGATTTTTAGGTTCTTAGGTCAACTCTTACACAGTTTATAAAAAAAAAAAAAAAAAACAAATTCACATAAAAATATTGGCATAGACAATTCCACTCCTTACAGAGACTTGTAAACAAGGTGCAGCGTGGTGTGCTGGCCAGTGGCGACAGTGCCTGTAATGAAGAGCAGAATGTGGCCTGGCCAGTCCACAGCCAAAAGGCAAGGATTCCTGGAGAGAGTTAGATCTAGTGCCTGCACTGTCCCTACTGCTCTGGAACCTTTCCCTATCTCTAAGTACTGTCCCTGGCAGACAAGAAACCTGTCTCTACACTAGCCACTTGCATAAACCATGCCAAACCTGAGAGCTGCTGTTTTAAATAGACTCATGATGCTGCTGAAGTCACATGGTTCAATTGGACAGGTGTCTCCTTTAACCACAAGAAGTCATAGAGGAACCAATTTCCTAACAACTTCATTCCCCTTATGCATTACAGCTTTGGTTAAGCGCCACCTACATTGGGGAGTACAGACTGCACCTGCCTACAAGACTATTTCTTGGGTATCAATCCCTCTTACTTGGTACACTACATATGCACGTTGGTCCAAAGATAACATTTATATATACAGTATCCCAAAAAAGTGAGTTCCCCCCCTTACATTTTTGTAAATATTTTATTATACCTTTTCATGTGACAACACTGAAGAAATTACACTTTGCTACAATGTAAAGTAGTGAGTGTACCGCTTGTATAACTGTGTATATTTGCTGTCCCCTCAAATTAACTCAACACAGCCAATAATGTCTAAATCGCTGGCAACAAAAGTGAATACACCCCTAAGTGAAAATGTCCAAATTGGGCCCAAAGTGTCAATATTTTGTGTGGCCACCATTATTTTCCAGCACTGCCTTAACCCTCTTGAGCATGGAGTTCACCAGAGCTTCACAGGTTGCCACTGGAGTCCTCTTCCACTCCTCCATGACGACATCACGAAGCTGGTGGTTGTTAGAGGCCTTGGGCTCCTCCACCTTCCATTTGAGGATGCCCCACAGATGCTCAATAGGGTTTAGGTCTGAAGACGTGCTTGGCCAGTCCATCACCTTTACCCTCAGCTTCTTTAGCAAGGCAGTGGTCACCTTGGAGGTGTGTTTGGTGTCGTTATCATGTTGGCATACTGCCCTGCGGCCCAGTCTTCGAATGGAGGGGATCATGCTCTGCTTCAGTATGTCACAGTACTTGTTGGCATTCATGGTTCCCTCAATGAACTGTAGCTCCCCAGTACCAGCAGCACCCATGCAGCCCCAGACCATGACACGTCCACCACCATGCTTGACTGTAGGCAAGACATACTTGTCTTTGCACTCCTCACCTGGTTGCCGCCACACATGCTTGACATCATCTGAACAAAATAAGTTTATCTTGGTCTCATCAGACCACAGAACATGGTTCCAGTAATCCATGTCCTTAGTCTTCAGTAAACTTTTTGTGGGTTTTCTTGTGCATCATCTTTAAAAGAGGCTTCCTTTTGGAACAACAGCCATGCAGACCAATTTGATGCAGTGTGCGGAGTATGGTCTGGGCAATGACAGGCTAATCCCCCACCCCTTCAACCTCTGCAACAACGCTGGCAGCACTCATATGTCAATTTCCAAAAGACAACCTCTGGATATGACGCTGAGCACATGCACTCAACTTCTTTGGTCGACCATGGCGAGACCTGTTCTGAGTGGAACCTGTCCTTTTAAACCAATGTATGGTCTTGGCCACTGTGCTGCAGCTCAGTTTAAGGGTCTGGGCAAGCTTCTTATAGCCTAGGCCATCTTAATGTAGAGCAACAATTCTTTTTTTCAGATCCTCAGAGAGTTCTTTGCCATGAGGTGCCATGTTGAACTTCCAGTGACGAGTATGAGAGAGTGAGAGCGATAACACAAAATTTAACACACTTGCTCCCCATTCACACCTGAGACCTTGTAACACTAACGAGTCACATGACAGAGGGGAGGGAAAATGGCTAATTGGGCCCAATTTGGACATTTTCACTTAGGGGTGTACTCACTTATGTTGCCAGCGGTTTTGACATTAATGACTGTGTGTTGAGTTATTTTAAGAGGACAGCAAATTTACACGGCTATACAAGCTGTACACTCACTACTTTACATTGTAGTTACACTGTAGCAAAGTGTAATTTCCTCAGTGTTGTCACATGAAAAGATATAATAAAATATTTACAAAAACGTGAGGGGTGTACTCACTTTTATGAGATACTGGCATATTACAAACATCTCCTTTCTCAAAATGTTTCACAAGGTCATCTTGATTAGGAGAATAAGGAGAGGAAGATTTAACTAATGTGACCTATTAATATGTGGGCTTTTTGTCATCGTCTTTAGCCAAACATTTTGTTAAAAGTGTATCTCCACATTTACCCATATAAAGAGGGAAGAGAAAGAAAGAGACCCCCGAGGCTGTATTTGCCATGCAAGTAGGCTTCATTCGTTGCATAAAAAATATGGTACAAACGTTAACTGCCCCAACCTATAACTGGCCTTAACAGCAAGGAGCACATGGAAGGACAATGCATGTCAAACAACAACAAATAAAAATTACTAGCTCAACATACCAGCCAGCCTGCAACAAAACCGTATTGTCCAGTCTAACAGATTACATTAAAAACAGGGCTTTAGTTTGCACACATTTGCAAATACATGCGAAACCTGCAGAGGTTGTGACAAGGCACCCCAGTATCATCTGCAATCTTAACATCCTAACTCCATTAATTTTGAGAGCCTCCATAGTAGAAGTAAACATATAACAATGGATAGATTGAGGGCAGGTATGTCTGAAGGGAGCCCACTCCTCCTTAAAGGCACAGTGGCTCACTGAACACCTTCACTGCCAGTGTGCTATTTGCTTTGTGTCCAGTGTGTCCCTGTGCCTTTAAGGAAGAGTGAGCTCCCTCCAGGCAAACCTTCCCTCAATCTATCCATTATTATATATGCACTCCTATTATGTAGGCTCTCAAGATTTATAGAGTTAGGATCGCAGATAAGGAAAGGGGCCCACATGGCCCAGTGTCTACATTCCCTAATTCAAAGACATTCCTAGCCTACACACAAGCCTGCACCTGTAGCCCACTGCTTAGCCTCTGTGGCACCCTGGTTAATGTCTGCTGCATTGGCAGCCTAGCTATCACTGCACCTGCAGCTAAGGTTTCTGCTGCATCCCAGCCTTGTCCCTCCTGCAACTGCAGATTAGCCACCACTGCATCCAAAGCCAAAGTCTCATCTTCATCCACAGACCAGTGACTGCGGCACCTGCTGTCTAAGCCTCTGCCACACTCCACTGCATCTACAGTCCAGCTGTTGCACTTACATCCTCCATTGCAACTCAGCTGTAACCACAGTCTTACCAGCAGCCACAGTCTCAACTCCACAATCTCTGCATTCACAATCTGCCACAGCACACCTTTAAGCCTCTTACACACGCACTGATTGCTGGAAAAACAAACGTCCAACTTTTGTCCAAATTGGCTGTTAGCGGTTTTGTCTAGCGTACTAACGTGAGTCAAGTAATCGTCTGACCAAGGTGAACGTAGTGCCGTCTTATGAGCGTATAAAGAGGAAGTTCAGGTGAATGTAATTTGTGAATTACGAGCGCATGTTTACACGACTGAACACTTCCTGGATTCCGAGCATGCATGTTTGTCCAAGTTCTCTACACACGAGCCAACAATTGGCCTATGCCTTGTTGGCCAACAAAAGTCTGTTGGATGATAATTGGATATTGGCTGTTGGATTGTGCGTACTAACGGTCAGATTATCGGACAACAGGCTGTTGGACGACCGTTGTTGGCCGATTATTGTACTGTGTGCATGGGCCTTTAGAGAGATCTGGGGGTAACCAGAAGCTAAGCCCAAACCCTGGATTAAGGGGTCCCTGGTAAAAAAACAGCTACACCTTAGACTCCATTCGCAGGTAAAGTTGTTGCAAAGAGGAGCTGGGTCCACCTCATGTTTTGTGACACAGAATGACACAACAAAATCATGAAAACGGAAAAAAAGGTATTACAATAAACTGAACAATCAGGTTTAGTACATTTCTGGTATATCATGGAATTGAATTAAGGAGACCTTGAGCCATAACATAACTCCAAATCTGTACATATGGCAATATATAGTTCTTGTAAAGTTTCTACTTCTACGTCAGATATTGTATCTCCAGGCTGTCTAATCTCCCAGAAGTAATTCTTCCACACCCTGGAATAAAATGCTTACTAAATTTTTATTATGGTCCCCCTGATGCCACTCTTAAAAGGACAGGTTTGCCATTTGAACATGTTAACACTCATATTTAGCGTGTAGCATGTAACATGTTCAAGCAGACACCCTTCACCCCCTTAGCCACCTCTTTGCTGTGACAGCACATGGCAGTTCTTCTCCCATGCAGCCGCCGTCACATTTAAAATTGGCATGGTTGTGCGGCCCTCCAACTGTGAATAAATGCACTACAAGTCCCATCTTCTACTGCAGCAGATGGCTGGTATTTCTCAATGGACTATGAGCACACTCACCAGCACCCCCGTAGTCCATTTACTCTCCCTCAAGCTTTTCAGCTGAAAGCTCTGACAGAAGAATGGGCAGAAAGCTGGAGGTCACATGCAGAGATAAATGAACTGGGGTTAATTTGGTTTGAGGGAGGGTCAACGAACCCAGTGGGAAGTCAATGAACCCCCGAACTTACCAGCATAATCTAGGGTAGAAATAGCTATTTTTTTATGGCCTTTTTCTGAATTACTAGGTAACCCATTGTCAAAAAAAGGGAATGGGTAGCTGGGCTAGGACATGTATCAATGCAAAAACATTTTTTTTTTAATTCAGTTTTAGTGGGGAGAGGGCTTAAAGGGCCACATTGAAAATGCTTAAAACCACGTCTTAAGTTTCACAAATATATAGCAAAGTCCTGTAAATATGGCAATTAAAAATAAAGGAGAAAAAGCAATGTTGGGTTCCCCTTAGAAGTTTAAACCAAACCTAATCTACACTATATTACTAAAAGTACTGGGACGCCTGCCTTTACATGCACATGAACTTTAATGGCTTCCCAGTTTTAGTCCATAGTGTTCAATATTGAGTTGGCCCACTCTTTGCAGCTATAACAGCTTCAACTCTTTTCGGAAGGCTGTCCACAAGGTTTAGGAGTGTCTATGGGAATGTATGATCATTCTTCCAGAAGAGCATTTGTGAGGTCAGGCACTGTTGTTGGACGAGAAGGCCTGGCTCACAGTCTCTACTCTGGTTCAACCCAAAAGTGTTCAGTCGGGTTAAGGCCAGGGCTATGTGCAGGCCGGTCAAGTTCCTCCACCCCAAACTTGCTCATCCATTTCTTTATGGACCTTGATTTGTGCAGTGGTCCATATCATTTGGTGGAGGGGGGGGATTATGGCGTGGGTTTGTTTTTCAGGGGTTGGGCTTGGCCCCTTTGTTCCAGTGAAAGGAACTCTTAAGGTGTCAGCATACCAAAAATGTTGACTATTTCATGCTCCCAACTTTGTGGGAACATTTTGGGGATGGCCTCTTCCTGTTCCAACATGACTGCACACCAGTGCACAAAGCAAGGTCCATAAAGACACGGATGAGCGAGTTTGGGGAGGAGGGCCTTGACTGGCCTGCCCAGAGTCCTGACCTCAGTCTGATAGAACACCTTTGGGATGAATTAGAATGGAGACAGCAAGCCTAACCTTCTCATCCAACATCAAATTCTGACCTCACAAATGCGCTTCTGAAAGAATGGTTAAAAGTTTCCATATACACTCCTAAACCTTGTGGACAGCCTTCCCAGAAGAGTTGAAGCTGCTATAGCTGCAAAGGGTGGGCCAACTCAATATTGAACCCTACAGACTAAGACTGGGATGCCGTTAAAGTTCATGTGTGTGTAAAGGCAGACGTCCCAATACTTTTGGTAATATAGTGTATATTTCATTGTCTTCACCATTTAAAAACGTGTCCTCTGAAAAAAAACATATACAGCCAGCAATAATTAGGAAATGTGTTGTGTGAAAAAATACATGTACCCCCTGTTATCACTGTAGTGCATGTGGACAAGGATATCTTATAAAGTGACAATAAGTTGTAAAAAAGTTAAAAACCTTTCCCCCACCTGCCAGTTATTTAAGGTACATAGCATTTATAGTGGGGTGCTGGCTTATCCAAAAACCTTAGCTTATAAGCCAGGATGATATAACAATTAATTCTAGATGTATTATATTTTTACATATGTAGGTCCTAAACTGGGGCTATCATGCTCAATTAGTTTTTGGTCGAGATGTAGGATATATATTTGGGCTGGGCCATGTGCTTGCTCTCTTGCCTGTGGAGGTAATGCTGAAGTGAGCTCTGCGTGTAGGCCCAGAAGCCTGTCTGGGGCCAGTGGCATCACTCAGGTTGGTCAACTGGTGCATTAAAACATGGTGTCACCCCCTCCCCCCGCTAGCCTGCCTCAGTGCTTTGTCCTGCCACTACAGAGTGACAGCAAGACAGGTAGTAGGGCACTGAGCAGTCTAGCACATTAGTGCGGCTCTCCCCCTAGCCTGCCATAGTGCTACTTGATGGGGTCAACCAGGCCTGGACTAGGACAAAAAAATAGACTTGGTCATTGTAGACTGAGTAGCCCAATTGTGGCCCGCCAGACATAATAATCTAGCCCATGGTCCATAAATTAAATATTATATCAATTTGGCCATCAGTGATCCAAAATTAATTGTACTGTCATTATTGTTATTATACAGGATTTATGTAGCGCCAACAGTTTACGCAGCGCTTTACAATATAAAAGGGGGACAATACAGGTACAATACAATGGAATACAAAAGCATTAAGAGGGCCCTGCTCAGAAGAGCTTACAATCTAATGGGGGGGGGGATGTGGTACAAAAGGTTGTAACTGTGGGGAGTGAGCTGATGGAAGTAGTAAAAGATTAGTTGAAGGTGTGATAGGCTTCCCTGAAGAGATGTGTTTTCAGGGATCGCCTGAAGGCAGCTAGGAGGAGTGAATGAGGAACTTGGTGGTTTCATTTGTTAGAAAGGGGCGTATTTTAGAGATGTTATGAAGCTTAAGTCTACAAGCTTTTGACAGCGATTGAATTTGGGGCTGAAAGGACAGGTCAGAGTCTAGGATTACACCTAGTACCCTGGCATGAGGGGAGGAATTGATTGTTGCATTATTGATTTTGATGGAAAGTCATGGAGAGGGGCATGGGTGGGGGGAATATTACTAGCTCGGTTTTAGAGAGATTTAGTTTAAGGAAGTGGTGTGACACCCATGCTGATATGTCAGTTAGCAAGTTAGTAATGCAAGAGGAGACTGAAGGAGTGAGGTGAGGAATAGATTTGGGTGTCAACGGCATATAAGTGGTATGGGAAGCCGTGGGCAGTTATCAAGTGACCAAGGGAGGAGGTGTAGATAGAGAAGATAATGGGTCAAAGAACAGAGCCTTGGGGTACCCCTACAGAAAGGGGCAATTGAGAGAAGGACACAGAGTTGTAGGTAACACTAAAGGAGTGCTGTGATAGGTAGGAGGAGAACCAGGATAGAGCAGAGTCTTGGAGGCCAAGGGAACAGAGCTTATTTAGGAGGAGCGGGTGGTCAAAAGTTTTAAAGGCCACAGAGAAGTCAAGGAGTATGAGTATAGAAAAGTGGCCATTGGTTTTGGCAGTTAGTATATCGTTAGTGAGTCTTAGTAAGGCGGTTTCCGTGGAGTGCTGCAGGCATTTGGTTTTACGCCACAGACGTTCAAGAGCCCGGCAATGTCTCTTGAGATTTCTAGTGTTGTCAGTTTGCTAGGGTTGTAACGGTCTGGGCCTGATTCTGCGTGTAGTTAGAGGAGCAAGTGCGTCTAGTGATGATGAGAGTGAACTGTTGTAGACAGAGGTGGCCAGATCAGGACAAGACAGGGGAGAGATTATGTCATATAAGTGGTCAGTAGCAGAAAAGGGAAGAGAAGGGTTAAAGTGGCAAAGGCTCCTACAAGTAATTGTTTGCCACTTGGAGGGATGGGTGGTTGAAGGCAGGGATGCAGTGAAACTTATGAGGTTGTGATCAGAGAGAGGAAAGGGGGTGTTGATGAGGTTTCCAGGAGTGCAGAGATGGGAGAATACAAGGTAAAGGGTATTACCATTGGAGTGAGTGGAAGCGTGTGTCCAGTGGGTTAGGTCAAAAGATGAGGTTAAGTTGAGAAGTTGAGCTGTAGCTTGGCTGTTAACATTAACGGGGATGTTGAAGTCACCAAGAATGATAGTGGGCATTTCAGAGGAGAGAACGTAGAGTAGCCAGGCAGCGAAGTCATCAACAAAGCGCAATACTGGTCCAGGAGGCCGATAGATTGCTGCAATCCTCAGAGAAATGGGAGAATACGGACCGATACAGTGCATCTCGAAAAAAGAGAGGGATAGAGAGGGTGGGATAGGAAGGACTTGGAAGGTGCTTTGCAGGGATAGAAGGAATCCAACTCCGCCTCCTTTCTGTCCATTGAGTCTGGGGGAGTGAGTCCAGTGGAGGCTACCATGGGAGAGGGCAGCAGGAGAAGCGGAGTCAAAATTTTGAAGCCAGGTTTCAGTTATGGTGAGTATGTTAAAGCCATGAGAGATGAAAAGGTCATGCACAGATGTCAGCTTGTTACAAATGGAGCGCAATTCCAAAGGGCGCATGAGATTGGGGAGCTGGTTTTAGAGAGCAGGGGGATAGAAATTAGACTAAGTGGATTGTGGCTGTTGCCAGAGGAGGGGTGTCGGATATGTGGTTTGCATTTAGAAAATGGAGGACCAGGATTTGGAGAAATGTCCCCTGTGACTAGGAGAAGGAGAGTGAGGAAGGCAAGATGAGAGTGGGATGTGTATGAGCGCACATGTCTAACTGCCCTGGTGTTTAGGTCAGCATGTGGGTTCAGCAATTGCAGGAGATGATGGGTGCAGTAGTAGGGAGAGGGTAGGAGTGAGGGGGATATGTATATGCTGTGGAGTAGAGAGGAGTGGTAGAGTAGGGATAAATTGAGGATAGAAGACACCAATGTGAGAAGGAAGAGTACAAGGAACATGTTAGTGGATAAGGAGTGGGAATCTGACTTCAAATCAGTTCTATGTCAAATGATGTTTTTTTTTAGGTCAGCTTTATGGAAATTATACAGTCTAATTGTATAATGTATGGTCACCAGAAAAGGAATGAGGGATAGATGAATAGAGGGATGAATGGGTGGAAATAGGCGTGAATGAATGGAAGGATGGACAGATTTATGGATGGATGCAGGGATGAATGAAAGTAGGGATGGATGAATGAAAGGAGGGAAGGGTGGATGGGTGGACAGTTGCATGGAGGGATGGAGGCAGTGTGAGTAGCTGTCATGCACTGACCTGGTTTTATCCGGTCCAACCTCTTCCTCCCACTGCAGAATCAGACCTTACTGAACCCCCCCATGCGTCTCGCACAGGGACTGGTCATTCTTGCTGGGGCTGTTGGAAGTACACACCTGATCACTGTTGGGTTCCCTGGCCTGTCTCTTCTGTTGGATGAGAGAGCTGGCTATAGCCACAGCCGTGGTCGGTGTGGGGAAGAGAGTCACCCTGGAAGAAGAGCTGGGTGTCAATGGGAGAGGAGCATTGCCAGTTAGAGGAGAGCTCAACTGCAGGTGTGCTGAATCCTCCCCATACTCTTCTTCAGGATGATGGAGGGAAGAGGGATCAGGACTTTCCTATTACTCACAGTCCTGGAAGATCCCAACAGGTCACCACAGGCTGGAAGACATCCTGTAAGATTCCGGAGAGATGGGTCAGTCACAATGTATTATTCCTGGTAGGAAGAGGAGAGCCCATGTAGTATGTCAGCACATCCCTGAGCCAGGCATCCTACATTCCTCTCCTATGGGGGAAGACATTCTGGGTCACCCAGATAAAACCCCCCTGAGATCCATGTCAGCTGTGTCAATGTCAGGTGAGGAGGACTGAGAGAGGGGGGTCCCAGGTAGGGAGCAGTGAGGATCATCCACTGTGTACACAGCACAGCTCTCCTCTTCCTTCCTTGAATGTCAGCATGACATTAAACTGTAAAAACACCCTCCCCATCCCCCCGGCCCTCCTGTTCCATTGTCCTCTGATCCCCCACTGTCAGGATGCTGCTTCACAAGTCTGAGGATTTGAAAACCGCACAGCATTACCTACATCTGTAACTCTTAGCAGAAGAGGCATTCTGAGTGATCATTACTGTCACATGGACGGCGCTGGCCAATCAGATTCCATCCAACCCATCCTGTCAGCGTGTGGGCGGCCCCCTTAATGCTGATGACACACACCACAACCAGTAATTAGGACATGCGGCCTGGCAGGTGGGTGTCACCTGGGTGTGTTCTGCACTCCCCCACCCCCATAGCAACATCACTGTCTAAGGCCTACAAATGCTGATGTTGTCCTGAGGCTGTTGTGCCCGGTGTGGAAGAAGCCAAGTCAAGGTGAGAAAACCCAAGGGAGGACCCTTTCTGGAGAGGGCCAGGATGAAGGCTGGTCTTTTAGAAGGGCCTGGTGACTCACTCGGAGGATGCAGCAGAAACTGAAAATGTGCTTGCAGTGTTGCTGGGTCAGCTTAAAGGTCCTGACACTGTGAAGCTGGATCTTGTTCTACATCTGAAACATGTTGACAGTGTTGCCAGGTTGGCTTAAGGGAGGTCCTGACATTGTGAAGCTGTACTTTTTCTGGAACCAAGAAAGTAACTGTTCTGCTGCTAGTATCGGAGACCCGTAACCCTCTCTCATACTACCTTTTTCCAAGTTGAACATTAAAGCTTTAAAAAGATCAAAAGTGACTGGCGCCCAATTTTTGTTTGAAACTCCCATTATAGCCATGGTCTCAGCCCTGGGGTAAATGCTAGCTCGCTCCCTACATCTGGAGGTTGCACCCTGCCTTTAGAAGACCCAGGAGGGCACAACAAGTTATATTGGTCAAGCTTGGTCAAAAATACAGTAACTATGTACAGTGCCTTGAAAAAGTATTCATAACTCTTGAACTTGGATGAGAGGGTGATGACATACTCTCTGCCTCTTACAATCAAATTATGAAAGTAGAGATCACTGAAATAGATGTGTCTTCAGTGACTTCCAGCTGTCAGGGATATCAGCTAGGTATGGTATATACAGTGCCTTGAAAAAGTATTCATACCCCTTGAAATTTTCCACATTTTGTCATGTTACAACCAAAAATGTAAATGTATTTTATTGGGATTTTATGTGATAAACCTACAAAAAGTGGCACATAATTGTGAAGTGGTAGGAAATGATAAATGACTTTCAAAATGTTTACAAATAAATATCTGAAAATTTGTATTCAGCCCGCTTTACTCTGATACCCCTAACTAAACTCTACTGGAACCAATTGCCTTCAGAAGTCACCTAATTAGTAAAAAGAGTCCACCAGTGTGTAATTTAATCTCAGTATAAATACAGCTGTTCTGTGAAGCCCTTAGAGGTTTGTTAGAGAACCTTAATGAACAAGCAGCATCATAAAGGCCAAGGAACACACCAGACAGGTCAGGGATAAAGTTGTGGAGAAGTTTAAAGCAGGGTTAGGTCATAAAAAATATCCCAAGCTTTGAACATCTCACAGAGCTCTGTTCAATCCATCATCCAAAAATGGAAAGAGTATGGCACAACTGTAAACCTAGCAAGACATGGCCGTCCACCTAAACTTACAGGCTAGGCAAGAAGAGCATTAATCAGAGAAGCAGCCAAGAGGCCCACGGTAACCGTGGAGGAGCTGCAGAGATCCACAGCTCAGGTGGGAGAATCTGTCCACAGGACAACTATTAGTCATGCACTCTACAAATCTGGCCTTTATGGAAGAGTGACAAGAAGAAAGCCACTGTTGAAAGAAAGCCATGAGAAGTCCCGTTTGAGGTTTGCGAGAAGCCATGTGGGGGACACAGCAAACATGTGGAAGAAGGAGCTCGGGTCAGATGAGACCAAAATTGAAACTTGTGGCTTAAAAGCAAATGCTCTGTGTGGCAGAAAACTAACACTGCACATCACTCTGAACACACCATCCCCATTGTAAAACATTGTGGTGGCATCATCATGTTGTGGGGATTCTTTTCTTCAGCAGCGACAGGAAAGCTGGTCAGTGTTGATGGGAAGATGGATGGAGCCAAATACAGGGCAATCTTAGAAGAAAACCTGAGAGTCTGCAAAAGATTTGAGCCTGGTAGAAGGTTCACATTCTAGCAGGACAACTACCGTAAATAAACAGCCAGAGCTACAATGGAATGGTTTAGATCACAGCATATTTATGTGTTAGAATGGCCCAGTCAAAGTCCAGACCTAAATCCAATTGAAAATTTTGCTATTCACAGACGCTGTCCATGCATTCTGACACAGCTTGAGCTATTTTGCATAGAAGAATGGGCAAAAATGTCCTCTCTAGATGTGCAAAGCTGGTAGAGACATCCCCAAAAATACTTGCAGTTATAATTGCAGTGAAAGGTGGTTCCTCAAAGTATGGACTCAGGGGGCCTGAATACAAACACATGTCACACTTTTCAAATATATTTTTTTAAACAATTGTGAAAACCATTTATCATTTTCCTTCCACTTCACAATTATGTGCCACTTTGTGTTGGTCTATCACATAAAATCCCAATAAAATACATTTACATTTTTGGTTGTAACATGACAAAATGTGGAAAATTTCAAGGGGTATGAATACTTTTTCAAGGCACTGTATATGCCATACCTAGCTGATATCCCTGACAGCTGGAAGTCACTGAAGACACATCTATTTCAGTGATCTCTACTTTCATAATTTGATTGGAAGAGGCTGAGAGTATGACATCACCCTCTCATCCAATCAGAAAATTCTTTGCCTTCATTCATTCAAAAGGAAAAGCATTCTCTAAATGGTACCCGTGCTGAGTGACTAACCTGTGTCCACAATGCCTCGGGTTGGCCCTCTCAGCATGGGTCCCAGAAGCAAGTGAAGATAACGGGGATCTACTTCAGTGGTTTTCAGCTTTTAGGTGAATCAGCCCAGTTTGTTATACAGTTTATACAGTATCTGGGTTTGGCTCATAGGACATTGCTTAACTGTTCTAAAGTTTTGAATATTAACCTGAACCTCACCGAAGCCTATGAGAATTTAATCTTAGAGTGTTGGCTATTTTCTAGGCTTATAAGCAAGGGATTGCCAAAGAAAGGGCATGGGGAATTGTGCAGATATGTACTCTAGGATATCACTGTAAAAAATGTTTACAAAAGCATTATTTATGGTCGTGGCCCTCTGACCGAAGATAGATGTGGGTCACAAACACGCAACAAGACTTACAACATAAATAGACCTGAGGTGTGCCTTGGCCATCTGGTCGGTATGCCAAGAGAAGGGGGCATACCCTATATAAGTAATGGGTAATGGAGAAGAATGTGCTGAGAAAAGCCCTGAAAAAGGGGGGTGGGAGGGAGGGTATCGTGCACAGGAACCGACAAAGAGCATGGAGAGTGAGGGTAATTAAATACCCTCCGGGCTCCTCCCATAAATTCAGGCCAGCCCACTGGCCTTCCTACTTATGGTCGTGGCCCTCTGACCGAAGATAGATGTGGGTCACATAAACACGCAACAAGACTTACAACATAAATAGACCTGAGGTGTGCCTTGGTCATCTGGTCGGTATGCCAAGAGAAGGGGGCAAAAATATGCCGTTTAGGGAAGTAGTCCTTAATTGGTACAATGATCGATGAGCAAGCTTGGCAAAGGCTTGTGCCATCTCCAACTGAGGCTTTGGAATGTATCTAGCCAAGCAGCCGGACTATAATCTGCCTAATTAATTGATCACATGGTCTGATACTGCATGCTGAGATGCTGCTGAAGCTGTTTGTGATCTGGAAGGCCAAAGTTGAGGCCAAAGTTGGACAGTGATTCTGACGTGCCTGATGAATTGGTTGCCACTTGATGGGCTGATAGGGAAAGGCAATAACAGGCTAGAGTTGGAGAGACTGGGTAGCCGAGTCGGTAGCTAGTCAAGCACCGCAACTGGGCACCAGGAGTTTATAGTCCGGAAGAGGCTGATGTCGACCCTGGGTCTGATCTGATGGGTTTGGAGACTTCTAGGTGATGGACGTAATAGTTTGGAAACTAGTTAAGTGGCGTTTGT
The DNA here is from genome assembly GCA_018402905.1 of Glandirana rugosa. NCBI lineage: Eukaryota > Metazoa > Chordata > Amphibia > Anura > Ranidae > Glandirana > Glandirana rugosa. Next base: position 35,497 of record BLSH010124638.1, read on the forward strand.
ATGATACCTGGCTGCTAGCACCGCTGACTGTGAATTTGTTAGGCCGCAAAAAGAAACATAGTAGGATAGGTAGATGGTCACTTGAATAACTAGACTGGGCTGAACCCCGAACACGGATTGTGCGAGACATATCTCTAAAGTTGGTGCTCGTAATGGGCAAGCGTTTGGCCTTAGCCGTTTCAATCCATGGTTAGGTCAGCTCCAGGATACTACTGAAAAATGAGCCAAAATTTAAATGTGATCACACATCTGCTGCGATTTGCTTTGCCTTGGATATGCTTACGGGTATATTGAATGGTGGTTTGAATGGGGAGCGACTTGGCTACCTTTGTTTAAGTTTTTGGCCATAGCCTGGTTGTTACTAGTGAAGACCATGGTTTGTCCTGACCAAGTGTGGCCCCAGACCTGAACAGCTGCCACGACTGGGTACAGCTCGAAAAGTCAGGATGACAGAGAAACCTGGAATTAACTAGATTTCTGGCGGCCAAGGACCTGCGAACCAGTGATGGGCAGAAAGTAGCAGCAAAGCCTGTAGAAGCTGCAGCATCTGACTACCTGTGGTGATGCTGCTGATGCCGTGGAGATAACCTTAATATGCCGTTAGCAATGTGGGATGAGCTCCGCATAAATTGTAAGTCGGCTATGGCTGCCGGGTCTTACCTAATGATTTGGTTAGCACCTTGTACATGAGTAAGGAAAACTAGGAGCCGTAAAATAAAAGAGTGGCCTCGAGGAATAATACTTATTGTAAAAATTGAGCATCCCTAGCAAAGTCTGCATCTGTTTCCTAGTACCCCCTGCGAGAGAGTAAAGTCATGAACGACCGACCTGATATGGGCTAGTTCGCCAGGAGGCAAGCTGGCTTGCATGGCGCGTGTGTCCAAAGTGACACTAAAGAAGGTGATGGCTTACGCTGGGCTTCCACTTTGAGCTCGGCTATGGGAACATTGTAGTTGTTGAACACCACTCTCAACCTATCGAGGTTACCGGTGGTATGTCTGGTCGCTTGATGAGTAGAAAAATCACCTAGGTAATGGACAACCAACTGACACTGGGCTCGGTGTGACAGGCTCCGCAAAAAAAGACTGCTTGAACAGCTACGTCGTCTGATGTATATTTCAAGGAAAATTCCTTGGAAGGAATCAGGGAATTCAAGCTCGGAATGTGCAAAGAATGAGGTGCAGAAAAATAACCAAAATTATTGGAGAACTTGCCCTTGACAAGCCCAAAAAGGGCTGAATCTCCAGGGTTTGGAAGGTTACTGGGGGAGAGGGCCGATCATAGATCCTTTGTCTAGTTTGGCCTGTAGCAGGGTATTGATCGCTTGTCGAGGGTTGCTGACTGGAGGTTTTTTTGCACTTGTGAGTGGAGAGAGGTAGAGTGATGAAGCCGGTGTGGAATCCTGGAGGTGGCGGGGGGTTGAAGGGGCAACTTGTGGCCACATTTGTGCACCCGTTTGTAGTGTGGCCAATTGGCTGACAGACAGCACAGAGCGGGGAGCGTAGGCCAGCGAAGTGGCGAAAAGTTCCGTGTCGGTGACACCCAAGTCGGTCTTGAGAAAAAACAAGAGGGTATGTGTCAAAAGGGGGTGTGGAAGACGGGAAAAGGACGGAGTGGGATACAGAAATTCAAGAATGAGGAAAGAGGTACAGGAAAGAAATTACATGCATAGATAGAGCCGAAGGTGTTCTACGGTCATAGAATAGTATAACAGTGTATAGTGGAGATTTAGAAAACTCAAGAAAGTGTGTAGCACCCGAAGTGAGCCAGGAGGCGACTGGCCAGGTAACCGATAGCTCGGGTGTCTGTCTGTGCTGGGCACAAACGTGTGGACTAGAGCCCCAGGGCATGCTGGGGCAAGCAGCTGGAGTCTGGTACGGCCTATGTAGGAATGTTTCGGTCTGTAGATTTATGACGCATGCTCGGTCTGCTTAACTCTTGCACTGTCAGCAAGTTGATGTTCAGTGACCTTGTCTGTGAGGTGGAGAGTCGGTCTCCGAAAAGAGAGTGTAATGCATAGACATATGTGACAGTAACTAACGCCCAACCTTAGTATGCTGAATGGTGAATGTAAAATAGAAGATTTAGTGACAGAGTGCTGCAGAATAATGTGACAGAAAAGACCCGTGAACTACACCTGACTAACGCTCTATCATTAATGTCCTGGTATGGATCAAACCTGTAGTAAGAGTGAAAAAGTTCTCTTTTATTTCCCTACACAGGCTGTCCCACCCTTGTTATGCGGGTGGCCCTGATGAAGAAGCGATCCCTACATTTGGAGGGTTTTTTCCCCCTTTTTTTTTTTTTTCGGGGAAAACGTCCAATCTGATGCAGGATGCGACCTGAACTTGACTGACCTAAGGAGAAATGACAGAGAAAACAATGAGTGGCCCGTATGTTAATGCCACTGGAGACGAGTGGCCGATTAAGTGCCACTAAAACGGTGTGTGGCTGATTGTGTGCCACTGAGAATGTGCTTGTAATGGGGTGGTGTTTGTCCTTGCTCGAAGCGATTGCGAGGGATTGGTGCTGATGCGTGCTCGCATTGGTTGCGAGGAGTTTATGTAAATGTGTGCTCGCAGTGATTGAGAGGTATTATGTTGATGCGTGCCCGCAGTAATTACGAGGAATTTACGTAAATACACGCATGCAGCGATTGTAAGGAGTTTGACAGTGAGTGTTGGCAGTGATTGCGAGGGGTTTGCGATGATGCGTGCCGCAGTGATTGCAAGAAGTTAAAGTTTGAAATGCATGCTTGCAGCGTTGCGGGGAGTGTCAAACGTGCTGGCAGCGATTTGCAAGGCGTTTAGTTAAGCATACTTGCAGCATTCGTAAGAAGTTTGTGTTTGTACATGCTGACAGAGACCGCAAGGAGTTAGTATAGTTAAGTGATCGCAGCGTTTGCTAGAGGCTTAAATGAAAACACGTGCTTGCAGCGATCGCAATGCCTGCTTGCTGTAATGTATGGAGTAACACGTACCTGTGCTTCCAGCGATTTGCAAGACATGGTCCTCGAATGCATGCTTTCAAGAACCTGTACTGATAAATTGCTGCGATTGCAAAATTGACCTATAGATAGGTGAAGGATGAAGATAGTAAATAGCAAGGGGGTGTATTGTGGCCAAACTAACCTTAACTGTGCTTGGCGTGGAACTTGAACCGATGCCATGGATCGATACAAATCGGTAGTAAGGAAAAAACACGAACCGATACGAAACGGTAGTGGCTTTACCAAAAAGTGGGTCGACTTAAATTACATGTGAACTGATTTGCTTCGATGCAAATCCGTGGTAGGAAACAACATGAGCCTATGCAAATCGATAGATAAATTGAGGATAATTAGCGGCATGACACAAACCGATTTGAATCGGCAGAACACTAACATAATTAATGCAAATTGGTAGTAGGAAATGGCATGAACCAATGCGAATCGGTAGTAGGAACTGATATGAACCGATGCAAATCGGTAGTAGGAACGATCATAAACCGATGCGTCTCGTTAGAAGGAACGGCCATGAACCGATGCGACTCGGTAGTAGGGACTGATATGAACCGATGCGACTTGGAACCGGGGACTGACATGAACCGATGCGACTCGGTAGCAGGAATGGACATGAACCGATGCGACTCGGTAGCAGGAACGGACATAAGCCGTTGCGACTCGATAGCGGGAACTGACATGAACCTATGCGACTCGGTAGTGGGAACTGACATGAACCCATGCGACTCGGTAGTGGGAACTGACATGAACCCATGCGACTCGGTAGTGGAGTGACATGAACCAACATGAGTAATAGGAAATTACATGAATCGGTAGTAGGAAGTGGCATAAACCGATGCTAATCGGTAGTAGAAAACAACACAAAGCGCTGAGAATCGGCAGTGGAATAACATGAACTGACATGCGTCAGCAATAGGAACTGACACAAATCGATGCGATTTGGTAGTAAGAAATGACACGGATCGATGCGATTTGGTAGTAAGAAATGACACGAATCAATGCGATTTGGTTGTAAGAAATGACACGAATCTATGCCATTTGGTAGTAAGAAATTACACGAATCAATGCCATTTGGTAGTAAGAAATGACACGAATCAATGCGATTTGGTAGTAAGAAATGACACGAATCGATGCGATTTGGTAGTAAGAAATGACATGAATCCATGCGATTTGGTAGTGAAAAACGGTATGAACTGATGCGAGTCAGCAGGAAGGGTAACTGATCGGGAAGATAACATGGACTGGGTAAACATGATCGGTATGAATCGGTAACTAGGTACATGTTGGACTGTGGTAAGTATCTGGCATGGATCATTTGTGGGGTAGGAAATGCACCGATGCAACAATCGGTACGCAAGAAAATAACATGAACCGATCAAAATCGGTTAAAGGGAAGGCATGAACCGATACGAATCGGTAGATAGGGTAATAAAACGAAGAGAGTAAGTGACAAAACCGTTGTGACTAGGCTCGAATCAGATTGTGGTGAGTATGCAATGGATTCGGTACAAATCGATTGTGAGGTGAATGGTATGATCGATACAAATTGGTTGTAGCATGCATGAAATTAATCTCATACGAGTTTGGTTGTGGAGTGTACGATGGCTTCAACTGAACACCAACCACCCAACCCCCGAGGCTAATTGAGTGCAGCCAAGGCCCAGGTGGGTCCAACTACCCCTCAATCAGCCACAGAAGCTGTGCAAACAACACATGCTAATCACCCAATGGATGCAATGGCAACCCCCATAGACAGTGAATGCTGTGAGCAACAAAGCCTTCATTGAGTGATATTGGATAACGGCGACAGTGGCTCGAGGCTCTGCGCATGAATCATAAAATAGGCAGAGGGAAACTTTCAAATCTACCATGCCTGTGCTGTATGATGTCAGGACACAAATGACACCAACTTGGGGGCAGCTAAGTACAAAAGGAGATGCAGGATAGGAAACATAATGAATTGGAACATAGCGTATGAAATGAAAGGATTCGAATCCTTCCTGCAACAGCGAGCGAGCTGGTAATCGAATGCACAGACTCACAAACATGAAGTGAGCTCAGGAGAGCCGGCCCAGTAACATTGCTATCGTGCACTGGAACCAACAAAGGGCCTGGAGAGTGAGGGAGCTTAAATACCCTCCAGGCTCCTCCCATAAATTCAGGCCAGCCCACTGGCCTTCCTACTTGTCAAGGAAAAGCAATTTTAAGACCTTAACATACTTGATTTCTTTAAAAAAACATATTTGGGGGTGCCCTAAACTAGCCTTTGAAGTGGCATGTATGTAGGATCTATGCTAAGAGATGTGTGGGATTTAAAATAAAACAAGCATACTCACCTGCTGTATATGGCTGCAGAATTAATCCAATGCTGCAGTTGTCCCCCACTGGCTCTACCCCGTGAACCGAGCAATCAAAGACCGCTGATCACTCACTTCTAGGGCCCACTTTGAGACTGTCAATCACTGGCTCTCTGCTCTGTCCCTCCAATGCTCACTGGAGAGGGCGGGAGTGGCTGGCTCCAGCTCTCAGCGATGTGCTGAGCGGCTGAGCCAGCTGCCAGTCAGGCATCTTAGCAGATTCTGACACTTTTGGGATCCCCCCAAACAAGCTCTGTGATGTCAGCCGACAATGGACTTTAGTTGGCTGAATTTAGGTCACAGGTGTGGAGAACTAAGTGCACTCCTGTGACCCATACGTCTCCTTGAAACCAAAGGTTAGCAGCATAGAGGACCAAATGTGCTGCACATGCCCCATGGCTGAGAATCCAAAGTCATTATCACTGAGCACAATGTGGTTTTCCAATTGCTCAACCCTCATATAATGTCCAAGGTATCCACATAGAATCTGTCAGCCTACCTACTCCTTCTCTCCAGTCTCCATGAGACATTTGTAGCCCATTAAAATGTAAGGTGGACCTCATGTACTCATGGGTGTGTAGGATGGACCACTGGCTGAAGCTAGCCCAACATGTTCTGCAGGTAAGGGCCTCTGACTCTTTCTTGGCCTCATTCCACCTTTGCATCCCAGGGATGGAAGTTGGCAGAGCTTCTGGGGGCCGTAAAATAGTATCAAGTACTCCCCTTCCTCTGGTTGTTGTGCTTCCAGTAGACATCATCATGATGCACAGGTGATTTCCAGGAGAAACAATAGGGGTGTAGTGTCACATATTCTCATTGTATTCCGTTAATCATTTTAGTTGCCTCTTTTAAAAGGGGCTAGTGCAGACATCTCGGATGCCTGGCTTGGTCAGGCTCTGCTCTTTGTTGCTGTGTCCCACTAAAATCAAGGACTGTCTCCTGAAGCCATGGGCATCCGGTCACTCTACACAATATGAAAATACATTTTTCAACTAAGCCTATGTTGGATAATCAAAATTAGCTATTGATTGTATGCAATTACAATGACAATTTTAAAAAATGAAAGCACCCCTAGCAAGACAAAATACAATTTTAAATACTTAAAATATTTAACCTAAATCTTAAATTAAAGCCTAAAAGACTTATCCCAAAGCAAAACTCTATTTTAACCCCTTTTCTGGCATGGGAGTCCCCCTTAAAGTGATTCTAAAGGCAGAAGATTTTATTTATTTTAACACATTCTATGCATTACAATAAAAAAACCTTCTGTGTGCAGCAGCCCCCTAAGTCGCCCGTAATACTTACCTGAGCCTATCTCGATCCCACCATGTTGCAGGCTGCCCGGGACTCTCCCTCCTCATTAGCTGAGACAGCAGCGGGTGCCATTGTGACGTTAGTATCACTTTAACATCCATACTAGACCTGATGGACGGCCTAAAAGTATGGAGAACCCCCCAAGCCTTTTTTTTAACTATACCAGCTCAGTTGCTTACCTGGATGGAGACTCTTGGCTATGTAAATAAAGAGGTCTGTGACACTGGTGATTGCTGTGTACTCCTGTCCCTGTCAGTGTCCTTAACCACTTAACGACCGCCTGCCATAATTTGACGGCGGCAGTCCTCTTGATAACGGCGGCTGCGAGAGTGAGGATCGTGGGCCTCCGGCGGCACGCGTGCACTCTCACTGTGTAGCGGGGGAGCCAGGAAGCGGGTAGGGCGGACTCGCAGTGACAGAACGGGGACCGCTAATGTAAACAAGCGGATCTCCATTCTGACAGGGGAGAAGGAATGTGATTGTATGTCCCCTGTATATGGGAGCAGCGATCTCTCTCCTACCCCAGTCAGCCCAGCCCCCACACAGTTAGAAACACAAAGCAGGGAACACAGTTAACCCTTTGATCGCCCCTAGTGTTAACCCCTTCCCTACCAGTGACAATTACACAGTAATCACTGCATTTTCATAGCACTGATCGCTGTATAAATGCCAATGGTCCAAAAAGTGTCAAAAGTGTCCGACATGTCCACCGCAATGACGCAGTCCTGATAAAAATCGCAGATCGCCACCATTACTAGTAAAAAATAAATAAATAAATAAAAACCTCATAAATCAATTCTCATCGTTTGTAAATACGACAACTTTTGCGCAAACCAATCAATATACGCCTATTGCAATTTTTTTTACCAAAAATATGAAGAAGAATATATATCGGCCTGAACTGATGAATAAATTTGTTTTTTTTTTGGATATGTATTATAGCAAAAAGTAAGAATTATTGGTTTGTTTTCAAAATTGTTGCTTTTTGTTTGTTTATAGCGCCCAAAATAAAAACCTCAGAGGTTTCCAAATACTACCAAAAGAAAGCTCTATTTGTGGTGAAAAAATTATGTCAAATACGTTTGGGTACAATGTTGCACGACCGTGCAATTGTCAGTTAAAGCGACGCACTGCCAAATTGCAAAAAGTGCTCTGGTCATAAAGGGGGAAATCCTTCCAGGGCTGAAGTAGTTAAAGTGGTTGTAAACCTCAAAAAAACCTGCAAGACAAAGGAAAAAGGCATAATGAGCTAGTATGCATCGCATACTAGCTCATTATGAAATACTTACCTTAGATCGAAGCTGTTGCAGCGCTCCCTGCATACCGCTGTGAGCAGCGACATGACTCCTGGAGTTATTCTTGGGCTCCGGCGCTGTGAATGGCCGGAGCTGTGATGATGTAACTCCCGCTCATGTGCATGGGAGCTGCCGGTCATGGCACGGGCCCTGAAAAAAACGGCACCAGTGGGCCGTTTCTTCAATGCGCATGTGCCCATGACGTCGGCACATGCGGATACAATGAATATCTCTTAAACGGTGCAAGTTTAGGAGATATTCACGGTACCTACAGGTAAGCCTTATTATAAGCTTACCTTTAGGTACAAGTGGTGTAACAATGTTTACAACCACTTTAACAAACATTAGAAAGCATTCATGTATAACAGAGGTATTAATGCCTCTATTGTACATGAGGTTCAGCTCCCACTGAACAGCTAAATGTTGTGAAATTCACTTAAAGTGTTACTAAACCCACAACAGTAAAATCAGTCTTTATATGCAGTAAAGCATGCTTGTTATACTCACTGTGGAATCTAAGGGGTTAATCCTCTGCATTGTGTACAAAAGCTGTTTGATTATATCTCCTCTGATCCTCTTCTTCTTCCACAGTCCCCAATCCATCTCCTGATAGTACAAAGTCTATGGAGTCAGATTGCACATGCTCAGTTTGGTGTGCATTGCTAGAGAGGTTTTTTTTCCTGAGAGCGCATGTGATCAGCAGAGGGCCAATCAGCACTGTCCACACAGAGGGTCAGGGGTTATGCAGCCTCATGGGACAGTTAGAGGAGAATGAAAACTCCTCCTACAAGCTTTAACCAGACACTGATAGAAGTCACAGGACTGCTATATACTGCTGATAAGAAAAGGTATTTAACAGTTTATATTTACTAAACCTATTGCATGTTCTGCGTACTGTGGGAGACCAGATATAGTGATGGCAGGGTCCTGGGTTTAGTAACACTTTAAGTTTTTTCTATTACTTACTGCCATATGACTCAACAGCAAATATGAACTTTACCCAAGGTGTTGGATATCTCCCCTTCTGGACATGGGATACACTCATAGCAGCATTTATGAACTGAAGATCCAAATTTTTTTCTGCTGCCAGGTAAGCAGGGATCGGAGCATCGTGATACCGGAACCTGAAAACAACACATCTGTGGTAATATAAGAATTGTGATGGGTAAATTACCAAAACATTATACAAAATTTAAAGTAGAACTGTGTCCAGGCTATGGACAATCAAATATTTACATATTCTAGACATGTGCAAATTTGGTTGCAATTCGTATTTGGAATTCGCATTAGGAATTTTTCGAATTTTCTTCAAATTTACCAATTTTTTTTCAATTCGAAACGTTCAAATCAATAAATTTTCAAATCGGTCTAAACAAAAATGTTATATTTTTTCGATTCAAATTCAGCAAAGTGAACAAACAAAACAAAATCTTCATCAAATGATTAAAATAAACCTTTAGATCACCTTTGGCTTAACAAAAACAGCATTATTTCAAAATGGTACTCTAATAACACATTTCAGAAGTATGTTTACAGTTCAAATTCAAATGTAATGCGATGTAAAATTCTAATCGAATTTCAATTCGAATTTTGGAAACCCCTCACATTTTTGTAAATATTTTATTATATAATTTCAGGTGACTACACTGAAGAAATGACACTTTGCTACAATGTAAATCAGTGAGTGTACAGCTTGTATAACAGTGTAAATTTGCTGTCCCCTCAAAATAACTCAACAAACAGCCATTTATGTCTAAACCACTGGCAACAAAAGTGAGTACAACCCTAAGTAAAAATGTCCAAATTGGGCCCAATTAGCTATTTTTCTCCCCGGTGTCATGTGACTCATTAGTGTTACAAGGTTTCAGGTGTGAATGGGGAGCAGGTGTGTTACTTTGGTGTTATCGCTCTCACTCTCTCATACTGGTCACTGGAAGTTAAACATGGCACCTCACGGCAAAGAAGTCTCGGAGAATCTGAAAAAAAAGAATTGTTGCTCTACATAAAGATAGCCTAAGCTATAAGAACTTTGCCAAGACCCTGAAACTGAGCTGCAGCACGGTGGCTAAGACCATACAGGGGTTTAACAGGGCAGGTTCCACTCAGAACAGGCCTTGCAATGGTCGACCAAAGAAGTTGAGTGCATGTGCTCAGCGTCATATGCAGAAGTTGTCTTTGGGAAATAGATGTATGAGTGCTGCCAGCATTGCTGCAGAGGTTGAAGGGGTGGGGGGATTAGCCTGTCAGTGCTCAGACCATACCCCGCACACTGCATCAAATTGGTCTGTATGACTGTCGTCCCAGAAGGGAGCCACTTCTAATGATGATGCACAAGAAAGCCTGCAAACAGTTTGTTGAAGACAAGCAGACTAAGGACAAAGATTACTGGAACCATGTCCTGTGATCTGATGAGACCAAGATAAACTTATTTGATTCAGATGGTGTCAAGCGTGTGTGGTGGCAGCCAGGTGAGGAGTACAAAGACAAGTGTGTCTTGCCTACAGTCAAACATGGTGGTGGGAGTGTCATGGCCTGAGGCTGCATGAGTGCTGCCGACACTGGGGAGCTACAGTTCATTGAAGGAACCATGAATGCCAACATGTACTGTGACATACTGAAGTAGAGCATCCCCTCCCTTCAGAGACTTGGCCCCAGGGCAGTATTCCAACATGATAACGACCCCAAACACACCCCCAAGATTACCACTGCCTTGCTAAGAAGCTAAGGGTAAAGGTGATGAACTGGCCAAGCATGTCTCCAGACCTAAACCCTATTCAAGATCTGTGGGGCATCCTCAAATGGAAGGTGGAGGAGCGCAAGGTCTCTAACATCCACCAGCTCCGCGATGTCATCTTGGAGGAGTGGAAGAGAACTCCAGTGGCAACCTGTGAAGCTCTGATGAACTCCATGCCCAAGAGGGTTAAGGCAGTGCTGTAAAATAACGGTGGTCACACAAAATATTAACACTTTGGTTCCAATTTGGACATTTTCATTTAGGGGTGTACTCACTTTTGTTGCCAGCGGTTTAGACATTAATGGCTGTGTGTTGAGTTATTTTGAGGGGACAGCAAATTTACACTGCTATAGAAGCTGTACACTCACTACTTTACATTGTAGCAAAGTGTCATTTCTTCAGTGTTGTCACATGAAAAGATAGAATAAAATATTTACAAAAATGTGACGGGTGTACTCACTTTTGTGAGATACTGTATATACACACACACATACATGTTTTGCCTTTCAATTATATTCTGAATCTAATGTATTGTTTTACAAGGTGAGGGTTTATAATCACTTTAACTGCCCCTTTGCAATTCTTTTGTTTAACATTTGGGCTCTGAACCCAAACCCTATTGAAGTCAATTGGGGCAGAATGTAATATACATTGATGGTAGTTTTCTAGGCAAATAGGCAAGGGACTGTCACACATACGGTGTATATATATGTGTGTGTGTATACAAGGGGTGTTATTGCCCTGGGTCACATTAAAACAAAAATAAAAATAAAAGTTAAAAAACCTGTTTATGGGGGGGGGGGGGCATTTATTTTAAGAATGGCTACAGTGAATTATTAAAAATGGTAAATTCCTTTAAATAACATGCCTGAGTGATGCCCTGACCCTGCCTATGAAGTGACTCATCTGTAAAATCTATACAGCCTACTAAAGCAAAATTGGCATTTACGAAGAAAACACTGGGGTTGATTTACTAAAACCAGAGAGTGCAAAATCTGGTGAAGCTCTGCATAGAAATCAATTAGCTCCCAGATTTTTTTTTGTCAAAGTTTAATTGAACAAGCTGAAGTTGGAAGCTGATTGGCTACCATGCATGACTGCACCAGATATTGTATTCTACAGTATAATTAAATCAACCCCACTGTGTTTAAATTGCTGGCAAAACAACCCCTCCACAAAAAATGGCATGTCCCCCTCCAATTCATTCAAGGCCTTTCAGGTCTGGTATGAACCTTAAGGGAGACCCCAAACAAGAAAAAATATGGCCCACCACAATTCTATACCTCCTTAAGGGGGAACCCCATGTAAGAACCCACACTAGAATAGAGTCTTGCACCATACCAGGTCATGTGCTCTCAACCGGGGGCCTCAGAGCCACCAGGCCAGGATTGTGAGGCGGGCACCATGTGGGATTCGCCTCCAATGGCAAGACGACATCTAATAATCTTTCACTGACTCTGGAGGTATACCAATATTACTATCTAGGCTTTATATGCCCCTTTGGGACCCGTCTGGATGACCAATCAATCCTGGTCAAACATCACGTACTATATAAAAGTCTACAAGAATAAGGTTCAGAAGAAGCTTATCAGCAAAATGCATTGACCATCATTTATCGACTTTTGTATATACATGCAGCAATTGGTACTATGTATCTTATTGTGATGTATTGAAGTCATAAATCTTGTAGATCATTGTTTGAATATTGGGTCTCCACTCCCTGGATGCCTACAATGTCACTATGTTTTACTTCTAAATATTTTAACATTTATACGAAATAAAATGTAATTTTATTATATACTTACCTATTAGTCTTGTGTATGCTTACAAAGTCCAATTGTTCCTATAGGGGTCCCCCCCCCCCCCCGCTATATAATTTTTAAGTAAGTATGATATCATTTTCTATGTATTTACTAATGCTAGCAGCATGAGGTTTAAAAATAACCAATGTTAATTGGGAGAGTAAAGTTTTACTTTAAAAGTTTCATACCTATCTTTCAGAATTATTCCAAACCTGGCAAATAATCCACAGTTGTTCATAGGAAAACTATAGATGGATCCATACGCAATGCCATGCTTTTGATTTATAATATAATCTCTGTCTTTAAAAATGTTTAAAAGGTTCTGGTCTATTTTTTTGTTTTGCATTATCTCAATACCCTAATCTTTATTAATCCTAAAAAGAAATGAACGGAGCAGGAATGAAATGATAGGCGAAGTAAATACATGACAGGGGTGGAAGGAAGACCAGGCAGAACTGGTTTAAAAGGGGGTTTGGCTGAGGAGGTAGAGGTCTTACCGGATTGGATGGTGGACGGGGTGATGGGGAGGTGCTGCATAGTGTAGTCTAAGGGTGGAGTAATAGGGGCAGGCACTGGCAGCAGGACATAGCGAAGAAGCGTGGTCCGTATTCCTTCTCAGCGTGGGTCTGCAAGAATAGCAGCTATGAGCGAATTAGAGGCTCTTTTACAGCAGATTAGGGCTACAGCAACGGTCCATGGCCCGGCTTGGGTCCAAGAGCAAGTGGCAGCGTCTCTACAAGGGGTAAGGCAGGACCCTCCTCGGACGAGGCCTGCCTCTACACGGGCTCGGAGGTCTAGGCCCCCGGAGCGCCTTAGCCCAGAGCATACCCCTCGAGCTCAGCGCCGCCTTGGGAGCCCGTATCTGGACCCTCCAGGACCCCCTGCCAAGCAACAGCCAGCTGCGGTGGGAGCGGTCCCTGGGAGGAATCCAGTCCGGTCATTTGGTCCCGGGTTTCGGCAGCTGGCACTGCTAGTGATGCTCCGGTCGGAGTGCCAGCCCGGCGTGGGAGAGTTGTCGCAGCGAGCGTCGGCCTGTTGCCTGGTGCGGCCGGCGGCTCACAGCGGGAGGAAGAGCGGAGGCATCGTGGGGCAGGCTCGGAGGCCTGCAGTCCTCGTCGGTCGGGAGGGCACGCCTCCAGGCCAGTGGCGGTGCCTGGGAGGTCTGGATGTGTGGTGGCCAGCGTGGTGAGACGGGTGGTGTGTTCGGAGGACGTCAGGGATAGGAGCTGGAGCGGTGAGGAGAGTAGCCCTCAGGGTGCAGCGAGCGTTCGGATGGACCGTTCGGCTGAGAACGATCGGAGAGACCGTTCGGCTGAGAACGATCGAGGAGACCGTTCGGCAACAAATGAGCGGATGGACCGTTCGGAGGGAGAAGCCAGCAGTTCGGAAGAGGGAGAACTGGATGCGGTGACCCTGGAGGCTGCGGCGGCGACAGGATCAGTGGCTGGAGGGGTGCCTGGCCCACTGCAGCCTGGTAAGTCACAGCTACGTTCATTGTCTGTGGAGTCTAATGTGTTGTTGAGGAATGTTGGGTCGGGGGTCCAGGGTGCAGATGGCCAGGAAGTGGGGTCGCAGGCTGAGATGGGGGACAGGGGGCTGTGGGATTGTTTGAGGGCATTGTTACACAGATTGGAGTCTAGGGCAGTGAGGGACGTTCCGCCAGTGATGCCGTGGGCCCATGCATACCCGCCGCCTCCCCCTGCCCCGGCGAGAGTTATGACTGTGACAGTGCCTGAGGAGGAGGCTATGGGGAGGCGGTCGTCGGTGGTCGGCGCAGGCACCCAAACGGAGCTGGACACCGCTGGACCTTCGGGGACAGGGACGGCGAAGGATGGAGAAAAAGATGGGGATAAGGTGAGGCTGGTGGACTCAGCGAAATGTGAGGTATACGTGTGCTTCGAAGGTCCGCTGGGGGCTCACCTCAAAACGAAGGTACGTGAAAAAATATGGAGGGGTGAGTATGTGGAAATATTTTCCCTGCTGCCGTTGGAGAAATTTAATTTAGACCAGGTTAAGCCAGACGAGAGCAAGAAGGAGGAGGAAGAGAAGAGGAGGTATCGACTTATTCCGCGGACGTTTGCAAATTGGTTGCAGGCGTTTGTGATTTTCACTAGTGTGATAGGTGAGAAGGCACCAGAAAACTCTTCGGCTTTATTTTGTTATTTAGAGGCCATTGGTGAGGTGCACAGGGTCTATGGCGGGATTGGTTGGCTAGGCTATGATGAGCAGTTCCGCCAGAGAAAAGAGATCCGCCCATCCATTCGCTGGGATCACAAGGATAACAGCCTATGGATGAAGTTAATGACTTCGCCCAAGGCTCGACAGCCTTTTCTCGGGGGGGGGGGGCGGCCTCAGGATTGTCGGCCCTTAGGAAGAAAGGGGTGTGCTGGCAAAATAACGACGGTTCCTGACGTTTTGGAAACACCTGCCGCTTCACGCAGGGCTGCGGTAACAATCACCCCCTGCGTAGGTGTTTCAATCAGGGAAAAGGGCGCAACAACGGCGGTTCTGGAAAAAGGGAGGACACCGGTGATGCTTGGAAAGATGTTGCCCTTTCTAAATAGGTACCCAGATCGAGCAGGAGCTTGTCTCCTGGAGGCCGGGTTTCGCGAAGGTTTTCGCATTCCTAGTACACTCGGGGGGGGTTCTGCCCATTCCGGATAATTTACGATCTGCGCTACTTCATCACAAAGTGGTGTCTGCTAAACTACACAAAGAAGTATCCTTGGGGTGCATGAGTGGCCCATTTGTGAAGCCACCGATTGAGGGGCTGGTGGTGTCCCCATTAGGCGTGGTGCCAAAAAAGGAGCCCGGCACGTTTCTGATGATTCACCATCTCTCGTACCCGAAAGGTGAATGATGGTATCGATCCGCGAGAGTGTGCGGTCACCTATACATCATTTGATGCGGCAATTTATTGGGTGCAGAAGTATGGGAGGGGATCACTGATGGCGAAATCTAATGTGGAGGCAGCATTTTGACTGTTACCAGTATATCCCTTAAGTTGCAGGTTTTTGGGTTGTTACTGGCAGGGGTCTTACTATGTGGACCGGTGCCTCCCGATGGGGTGTTCCATTTCTTGCGCTCTTTTTGAGACTTTTAGTTCATTCTTGGAGTGGACGGTGAGGGAGGTGGCTGGGTTGAATTCGATCATCCATTACTTGGATGATTTCCTGTGTATCGGACCGCCAGAGTCCAGGGTTTGTGCCATTTTGTTGGGGAACTTTCAACATCTGGCTGACTGTTTTGGCGTGCCGTTGGAGGGCCCGACCACGGAGATCGATTATCTGGGCATTACCATCGATTCCATGGCCATGGAATGTAGGCTGCCACCGGAAATATTGAGGGCCCTTCGGGTAGAAGTGGGTCAGACCAGTGGTCGACGGAAAATCAAATTGAAAGACCTGCAATCGCTACTGAGTAAATTAAATTTTGCGTGCAGAATAATTCTAATTTGCCGCATCTTTTGCCGGAGGCTAGAGGCAGCTACGCCTGGCATGAAATCCCCAGGGCACTATGTTAGGCTTACTTCAGAACTTAGAGCGGATCTACAGGTTTGGGATGTCTTTCTGGAGTCCTTTAATGGACATTCTTTGTGACAGGAGGGTCCAGTCAGCAACGCCGATTCGGTCCTGTTTACAGATGCAGCAGGGTCAGCGGGTTATGGCGCGTATTTTAAGGGTCCCTGGAGTGCTGAGCCATGGCCGACGGCATGGCATGACGCGGGGTTGCTCAAGAATTTGGTGTTACTGGAGCTGTTCCCCATTGTGCTGGCAGTGGAGCTTTGGGGCGAGGCCTTTAGGAATAAGAAAATGCGATTCAATTGCGATAACTTGGGGGTGGTTATGGCCATTAACAGGATATTGACTTCTTCTCCCCCTGTGATTAGGATGCTGCGATATTTAGTTTTGAGCTGTTTGAGACTTAATACGTTTGTGTATGCAGTTACCAACATATTAGCGGATGCTTTGTCTCGTTTTCAGTGGAACAAGTTTCGTATGCTGTCACCGGAGGCAGAAAAAGGGGGAGTGCCTTGTCCTCACAGGTTGTGGAAGGTTGCGTTGGAGTCGCTGCTGGCTTGATCCGGAACTCGCTCAGCCCTGGAACATGGGCGTCATACGGCAAGGTTTGGGAAGAATGGTGGTCGTTACTGGAGGAGGTAGGTGACGGGGACACTGGAACGGACATGATGTCGCTGGTGTTGTATTTTGTCTGTAGCAATGTAGCTCAGGGTGTCTCGGTGTCCGGCATAAATAAAAAATTAGCGGGACTGGCCTTTCTATTTAAAGTGGTAGTAAACCCTCCTATCATTTTCAGCCAAGGAAGCTGCCATCTTGGCCTCTGGTTAATCTACAACTGCCATGATGCTGCACATGTGATCAGCTATGACACCAGCCATTGGATGGTTTGACAGTATGGTTTAGAGCACAACCAATGGGAGTGTTACATTTCCGGCACATGCGTGACTGGTTTTTAACCTGTTAAATGCATGGGTTTACTACCGCTTTAAGCTGCAGGGTGAAGGGGATTTCACAAAGTCTGTTGTGGTGAGGCAGGCGCTTAAGGGGTACCGAAAAGGTAGGTGTAGTGTGGATTCTCGGCGCCCAGTATCATTTGCAGTTTTAGGAGGGGTTCTTCAAGCTTTGTCTGAGGTTTGTGGGTCGACATTTGAGTTGGCCCTGTTTAGAGCAGCCTTTTTGTTGGTGTTCTATGGGGCCTTCTGGATCAGTGAGCTGGTCAGCCCTTCTAAGCATGCTCCCGGCGGGATAATGCAGGGGGATGTGACTTGTTCCGATGCTTCCATCAGGATTTGGATCAGGCGATCCAAGACAGATCAGAAGGGGAAAGGTGTGGAGGTGGAATTGTTTAGAGGCAGTTGTGCGGAGTTATGTCCAGTAAGGGCAGTGGAGCGATTTGATTTGGTGTGGCCGGGTGGGGACGGGCCTTTCCTGGTTCATGGGGATGGTTTGTTCTTGTCCAAATATCAATTTATAGCAGTATTCAGGAGGTGTCTGGCAGAGTCTGGACTAGTTCCGGGCGAGTATGCTTCCCACTCATTTCGCATAGGGGCAGCTACGGAGGCGTAGGCCCAAGGGAAGGCAGTTGGGTGTTGACGTAGAGCTTTGCAGAGTAAGATGGATCGGGGTCCCAGGTATGCTTTGGCATAGGGTTCTTCCTGAGATACACCGCTTTGCGAGATTGGACAGGAGCCCGGACATTGTGGTGCTGCACGTTGGGGGGAATGATCTAGGTCTTCACCCCATGAGACAGATCATAAAGGATGTAAAATGGGACTCCGGTCAGCATTTCCAAATATGTTGGTGGTGTGGTCAGACATAGTGGCACGCACGGCGTGGCGAGGGGCGAGGTCAGTGGAGAAGTTGAATAAGGCCCGAATAAAAGTGAATAAGGAGGTGGGGACGTTTTTTGTTCGGAATGGAGGATTTGTGATTAGGCATGCTGAATTGGAGGTTGATACCTGGAGATATTTGATGGTGTCCATCTTAATGCAGTGGGCTTTGACCTATGGAGTTTGGGATTACAGGATGGCATACAGAGGGCTTTTCAGATGTGGAGGCGGGCACAAGTATAAGGTGTCATACTTGTGCCGCGTTGGCGGTTGGGGTCCTTGACGAAGGTGAATGGTGAAACGTTGGGGACCCATCTCAGGTATGGAGTCCCCCGGTTAGTCTGGTTCCAGTTCAGATTGACCAGGTGGGTAAGGTGGTAGGAGTCTGTGGTCAGTTAGGATAGTCCTCGAGGCGGTGGTAGCGGCTGGGGACAGAACCTAACTTAAGGGTATCACAGAGTCCAGAGTTATACGAGATGGTCTCATCAAGGATCTGCAACTTTTCTTTCTTCCTTTTGTTATGTGGTTTAATGTTGATGTTTAATTGTTTTGGTTTAACCACTTGCCGACCGTCAACCATAGGTTGACGGCGACAAGATGGCTCGATATCGCAAAACGCCGTCATACGACGGCGGCTGCGGGATCATGTACTGTGAGCGCACGCGCGCCGCCGGAGGCGCGCCTGTGCGCTCACTGTGTTCGGGGGGGCCAGGGAGCGGGTGCGGCGGACTCGATCTCCGCCTGCTACCCGCGCTGCCCCCCCCCCCCCCGCAGTGAAAGAACGGAAGTCTGTGTAAGTAAACACGGATCTCCGTTCTGTGAGGGGGGAAGGGCTGTGATAACAGCCTTCCTCTATATGGAAGCTGTGATCGCTCCCCTTCCCCTGCTAGGGCAGCCCACACACAGTTAGAACACATCCAGGGATCACAGTTAACCCTTAGAGCGCCCCCTGCAGGTTAACCCCTTCACTGCCAATGGCATTTACACAGTAATCAGTGCATTTTTATAGAACTGATCGCTGTATAAATGCCAATGGTCCCAATAAAGTGTCAAAATGGTACGATATGTCCGCTGCTATATCGCAGTACCGCTAAAAATCGCAGATCACCACCATTACTAGTAAAAAATAACAAAAAATTAAAAACCCCAGAAATTAATTCCCATTGTCCGTAAACGCGGCCACTTTTGCGCAAACCAATCAATAAACGCCGATTGCAATTTTTTTTATCACAAATATGAGGAAGAATATAAATTGGCCAAAACCGATGAAAAAAAAAATTTTTTTATATATTTTTTTTTTGGATTTGTATTTTAGCAAACAGTAAGAAATTTTAGTTTTTTTGCAAAATTGTCGCTCTTCTTTTGTTTATAGCGGCGATCAGAAATGACCCAGAGGTGATCAAATACCACCAAAAGAAAGCTCTATTTGTGGGAAAAAAAGGACACAAATTTCGTTTGGGTACAACGCCGCACGACCGCGCAATTGTCAGTTAAAGCGATGCAGTGCCGAATCGCAAAAAGGGCTCCGGTCCTAAAGTGGGAAATCCTTCCGGGGCGGAAGTGGTTAATAAAAGGTCGAAATCGGCCATTTAACCCCAATACAGTTTCTGGTGTCTTTATTGGGAGAAATGTTGAGGGGGTAATGTAAAAGGGGTATGTCTTAGTTATGGTAGATGCAGGGGTGATCTGAACTACCCTAGTCATGTATATTACAGTCTTACCTTATTAGTGAATTTCCATGTTATAGCTTCAGAATTGACATGAAGCCGCTGATGCTCTGGAGCCCAGGATGTGAAGTTGCCCACTTCCTTATAAATTACAGTACAATCATCCTCCACTATCCAATTAGTTATTTTGTAGTGATAAACAAATTCTCCATGCTCATTAAAAAACGGTACTGGTTCGGTCGAATTAAAGGAATATTTAATTTTCTTTAGGTGGTGGTACAGCTTAAAAATGAACATAGAAAGGGAAAAAAATACATGCTGTCAAAATTAATCAGTTAGAGGAAACAAATCATTTGATAGAGGATCCAGACATTCCCTGACTCCCTTTAAAGGGTATGAGTTCTGTGGTAGTCCAGCTGATCCTTCTGCATTACTATAAGTTTCCCGACTCATTAACGCTCAGTGAATTAAAGTGATAATAAAGGTTTGGGGTTTTTTTTCTTTGAAATAACAAACATGCTATACTCACTTGCTCTGTGTAATGGTTTTGCACAGAGCATCCCAGATCCGCCTCTTCTCGGGTCCCCCCCTGTCACTCCATGACCCTCCCTCCTGCCTAGCACCCCCCATAGCAAACAGTTTGCCATGAGCACATCCCAGCAGCTTTGCTCCCAAGTCACTGCTCTGTGTGTCCATTCACACACAGAGCATATAATTCATACAAAGAGTTGCCCTAAAAAGCATAGAATCAAATACCAATGAAGAAAAAAGCAGCCCCAAATGTAAAAAGAAGGTTCTATAATAGCATCCGCACTGTCCGCCGCCTGCAGTTATGAGATCCTGTGACAATCCCTTCCACCATAGGCAAAATGGTCACTTACCAAATTGCATGGACCTTCTATCACGGAAGGTCAATGACTCTTGTGGCTTCTAAACCCAGCCAGGGCCTTTAAAACTTCCCAGGAGTCTCTTAGGGCATGTGACGTTCCCATCCAGGTGACGGTATCACAGACTGTCCCCAAAATATAAAAGACTTGCCATAGTGTAAAAAATCCTTAAAACTTTATTTTAGATAAAAAATTGCACTTATAATGAGGAAAGCATATAATCCCATTAGCATCAAAATCCAGCCTGCTAATCGTGGCTACCCGTCCTTCCGGGATCCAAGAATCATCGCTCCTCCCTAGCTGTTTCCCCATGATTTTTGCAAAGTTTTGTACACAATACACTGCTGCATTGTTGTCTACAAACAGTGTGCATCAAAAGTACCTCAAAATAACCTTATTTGATGAGGTGGCAGGCCCTATTTTGTGCTGCAGAGTAAGGAACAGGGCAACTCTGAGGGAGAGGCAAGAGAGCGGTGATGGGTTGCAGGGGCAGGGAGAAGACATTCCAGGGTCAAAACTACTTAATAAAGGACAGCAGGGGGCATGTATCCAAAATCCAATTGGTAGCACAGGCACAGGCCAGTGTTATCTCCCACATGGGTCAGCACAATTTGTCAATGTGGGCCTTTTTCAATGTGTCTTCTATCGACAGTAGCCTTGTGACCTGCAGCATATGTGACTTACATGTGTAACCACATGAGCATCAACCACAGTTTTATGGTAACAGCACCTGATTCAGTTCAGAAAAAAACAGTCCTGACTAGAGTTGAGCGAACCCGGACTGTAAAGTTTGGGTCCGTACCGAACTTTGGGGTGTCCGGGACCCGGACCCGGACCGGACTTTTCAAAAAAAGTCCGGGTTTGGGTCCGGGGTTCTGGTAATTTTAATGAAAAATCTTAAAAATGCTGTAAAAAAGTCCAGGAAGGTCCTGGAGGTCTGCAAAAGGAAGGAAAATGGGGGTAAGGGTGGGACAAGTGCCCTACAAAGAAATGGGGACAGGGAAATAACTTTAAATATTTTTAAAAAAATAAAAACATAAAAAATGCAAAAATGGAGATCATCTTCAAAATGGGTCTGAAAAGTATGAATTAACATTAGAGGCCATAGAACTGTTCTAAAATCATCTTCAAACTGTGTCAAAAAAGTATAAATAAGCCGGGAGTACCCATATCACTGTTCTGCAAAATGTGTGTGTCACTTTAAATGAAACCGGGAATCAGTGCACATCTCTTCTGCACAATTATTTAAAGTCTGTGTGTCACTTTAAATGAAACCGGGAATCATTGCACATCCTTTCTGCACAATTCTTTAAAGTCTGTGTGTCACTTTAAATGAGCCCGTCAATCATTGCACATCTGTTCTGCACAATTTTTTAAAGTCTGTGTGTCACTTTAAATGAAACCGTCAATCATTGCACATCTGTTCTTCACACTTCTTTTTAGTCTGTGTCACTTTTATTATTGCCGCTAATCATTGCACATCTGTTCTTCACACTTCTTTT
>BLSH010124638.1:57552-83842 GCA_018402905.1 Glandirana rugosa
TTTTCTTCACACTTCTTGTCTATTTATTATTGCCGCTAATCATTGCACATCTGTTCTTCACACTTCTTTTTAGTCTGTGTCACTTTTATTATTGCCGCTAATCATTGCACATCTGTTCTTCACACTTCTTTTTTGTCTGTATCACTTTTATTATTGCCGCTAATCATTGCACATCAGTGCTTAAAACATATCATAGCCACTATAGATGACCTAGAAAACTGGAATAGACGACAGAATATTAGGATTCGGGGATTGCCAGAGGCAACTGGGCAGGAGGAACTAATCCCAACCCTTCAGGGTATATTCAATACCTTACTACAACACCCATCTATGGCTGAACTGGTAATCGACCGGGCACACAGGTCACTAGGCAACAAGAAACCAGAGTCAACAAAACCAAGAGATGTGATTTGTAAAGTGCACTATTTTAAAGAACAGATCATAGCTGCAGCACAGAAACAAAAAATAATTGATTTTGATGGGGCACAAATAATCTTGTTGCAAGACCTCTCGAAATATACCTTAGACTTAAGAAGAGCAGTGAAACCTTTATTGGAAACCCTGAGAGAAAGAAACATTTTATATAGTTGGGGGTTCCCTTTTCAGGGAGGGACAATGGAGATAAGAGGGAAAAAGATTTTTTTTTTTGCATTTCCGTGAGGGGGGGAAGGGGAGGGAATGGGAAAATGGGGGGGTGTTCCTTTTTTTTTTTCTGTCACAAATATTTATGTATAATGATGTTTATTAATCTCCTATAAACACTTTGGAGGAGGGTAAGGTAATAATAAGGATATGGGGAGGGAGGGGAAGGGAAAAAGGAAAGAAAATATATATATATATTTTTTTTCAAGCTCACAATATTTATAATATATGTACAATTTTAAATTTCTAGATGATTGGTGGTGTTAGCACAAATATATATATATATTTTTTGGGAGAGAGATGTAAGAGGAGATGGGGGATTACCCTCCTCTCTGTTGTCTCTCTTTTTCTCTCTCCCCCTCCCCCCCCTTTTTTTTTTCTTTTTCTTTTTTGGAAGTAAAGTGTTATAAATTATGTTATGGGAAAGACCTTTCGTATATTCTACGTTTTATGGTAATAATTATGAATAATAATATATGCAAGGATTTTTTTTTTTTTTCACAAATATTTATGTATTCATCTTGTTTATTCATTCATCTCGTTTATTCATCTCCTATAAACCCTATGGAGGAGGGTGAGAGGTATCACTAATTGGGGTGTGGGGAGGGAAGTAACGTGTTATAAGTTATGTTATGGGAAAGACCTTTTGTATATTCTACCTTTTATGTTAATAATTATGAATAATAATGTATGCAAGGAAACCGTTTTTTTTTTTTTTTTTTAAGTTTTTGGTGGTAAATACACTATGGGAGCTATGTAGAAGTGTAGAGGGGTTTGGGGTCACTCTCTCCCTTTTAAATAATGTTTTTTTTTTTCTTTCTTCTTCTCTCTTTCTTTCTTTCTTCCTTTTCTCCCTCCCCTTATGCCTCTCCCTCCTTACCCCGTGAATAATAAAAGTAACGTGTTAAAAATAAATAGGCTCAGTATATGGCGGAGGGTCCCGGGCGTGGTCTTAGAAGGTATGTACACACCCCCCAATAGGGATCTTATTCGGATAGGATCAGACTAAAAGAGTCAAGTGGTTAGGATATATCCTTTACCATAGGTGTGAGTACGTGTAGAGTGTTTGGTTTATTAAAGTTTGGTGGAATTTTTCTCTCCTTCCCCCTTCCTTTTTTTTTTTTTTTTTTCTTTCTCTCTCTGTTTCGTCCCCTTATATGGGCTCTTTAAAAATATGCACATTTAATGTCAGAGGACTGAACTCTCCAACGAAAAGGTCTCAAATCCTTTATTCTCTCCATAAGCAAAAAGTGGATGTTGTTTTCTTTCAGGAGATGCATTTCCAAACAGACCACGTGCCCAATTTATAAAATAGGTACTACTCTAATATGGTACCACGATTCATTCAAATATTCTAAATCATGAGGGGTATCTATAGCAATCCACAAATCAATATCCCATCAAGTTCTTGAAATATGGAGGGGCAGAGATGGAAGGTCAATAATGGTAAAAATTGCCATCCATGGTAAAAAATTTACTCTTAATCTATATCTGCCTAACCAGGATCAAATAAGAATAGGTAATCAGTTATTGATAGAACTTATGGAAAAAACAGAAGGGACAATACTTGTTGGGGGAGATCTTAATTTTGTATTAGACCAGGCGATGGATACTACTGCCCCCCGTATATTTCAAAATATAACCCAAACAGGTAAGTTTAAAAACATTCTTAATAAAAACAGACTGGTAGATGTATGGAGAGCTCTCCACCCACAAGATAGGGATTATTCATATTTTTCTAAACAATACGTATCACAGATTAAATTATTTTTATATAGATGAGAAGGGATTGATGATGGTATCATCCTCTCGGATGGGTAACATATTATGGTCAGACCATGCCCCTGTGTTCTTGGAGATGAGATTGTCTGAGGCCCGGAGAGCACAGTGGTCATGGATAGAGTTGATCGAACCCGTGAAAGTTCGGGTTCGGTGGGTTCGGCCGAACTTCGAAAAAAGTCCGGGTTTGGTACCGAACTTAACCCGAACTTTATCCCGAACCCCATTGAATTCAATGGGGACCCAAACTTTTCGGCACAAAAATTACTGTAAAAGAGTCCTGGAAAGTGCTAGAGGGCTGCAAAATGATTTTAGAACAATAATCTGTCCCTTACAGCAACAGCAGGAACCTGACCCTATAGAACTAGGAGATAATTTTAGAACAATAATCTGTCCCTCTAAGCAGTAGACTCTACCTAGTCCAGTCAGATCTTTCTGTAATGCAGGATGAGATCTGCAATCTGTCCCTAAAAGCAGTATTAGTCGTAATCTCTACCTATCTATCTATCTATCTGTAATCTGTCCCTAAAAGCAGTAGTAGTAGTAATCTCTACCTATCTATCTATCTGCAATCTGTCCCTCACAGCACAGGCAGCATCCTCTCCCTACACTACCCAGAGAGCATGTGACATGCAGCACTGTGACTCCAGCCTCATATAGAGGCTGGGTCACATGATGCACTGGCCAATCACAGCCATGCCATTAGTAGGCATAGCTGTGATGGCTTCTAGGGAAAATCACGCTTGCTGATTGGCTGCCCTGCAGCTATTCAACATGTGCGATCAAATACCCGAACCCAGAACACGAACCCAAACTTTTTTTTAAATGTCCGGGTTCGGGTCCGGGTCATGGACACCCCAAAGTTCGGTACGAACCTGAACTTTACAGTTCGGGTTCGCTCAACTCTAGTCATGGAGATTAAATGATAATTTACTGAAAGATGAGGTCTGCCCTGCCGACATTATACAGGCAGTGAAAGATTTTGTGACTGACCATGAGGGGGATAGCACTTCGCTCCCTATACAATGGGAAACACTGAAATGCGTGTTAAGAGGCTTATTTATAAAACATGGAGCAAGGTTAAAGGTGGAAAAAGCACATAAACTATCATCATTATTAAAAGAGGTGACAGCATTGGAAATAACCCATAAACAGACACCCATTCCGGAAAACTCAATTATTCTGACAGATAAATGATTGGAGATTCAGGCTTTATTAAATGAACAAACTTTAAAAATAAGAGATAAGAATCGTGCCCTATTTTACCAACAAGGGAATAAACCAAGAAAACTTTTAGCGAGGGCATTACATAACCGCAATCCGGCGACAGCTATTGGTAAAATCTTGAAGTCCCCCGGGGAGATGACATACGATCCAAAAGACATATCGGACATATTGTTTTCATATTATTCTAAATTACATAATATTCAGATCCCCTTAAAGAAAAATAATTCAGAATTTTACATTCAAAAGATACGTCAGTATGTTAAAGGAACAGCAATCCCCACCTTGTCGGCTGAAATAGTAGAGGAATTGGAAAAGGATTTTTCGGTAGCAGAAATGTGTAGGGAGGTGGGATCCCTGGTTCCGGGGGAAAAGCCTGGGTCCAGATGGGTTCACGCCATGTTTCTACAAAATATTTAAAGATAGCCTGGTCCCTATAATGATTAAGACTTTTAACTCAGTCTCAGCCTCTCGACCCTTCACAACTCAAGGTATGGAAGCACATATATCACTTATTCCAAAACCAGATAAAGACCATACATTATGTGCAAATTACAGGCCAATTTCATTTACAAATATTGATCTTAGGCTATATGCAAAACGTATTGCCCATAGGTTTACTCTTTTATTACCAAATTTTATTCATAATGATCAGGTGGGGTTTGTGGGGGATGGAGAGGCTAGGGATAATACACTGAAAACACTTACATTGATAGAATATGCACAGAGATATAATATCCCATCATGCCTTTTATCCGTAGATGCTGAAAAGGCATTTGATAGGGTTGGATGGGAATTTCTGGAGGAAAAGGGGGACTTGGCACCCAACTAGTTCAGAAAATGATGGCTCTATATAATAACTCGACAGCTCGAGTACGTACAAATGGGATGTTATCGGAACCAATTAGGATACAAAATGGGACTAGACAAGGCTGCCCTTTGTCTCCCCTTCTATATATACTGACTTTGGAACATTTAGCAATGGCCATAAGAAATAATGTGGATATTCAAGTAATAAAAAGCAAAGATAAAGAATATAAAAGATTAATGCTGTATGTCTCTAACCCAATAATTTCATTACCCAACCTGATAAATGAATTAAATAGATTTGGGACAGTCAGTAATTTTAAAGTTAATTATGACAAAACTGAGGCATTGAACATCTCAATACCAAATAATAAATGGCAGTCTATACAAAAGAACTTTCCCTTTAGATAGCAAAGATCAGCAATTAAATATCTGGGAATCCATATTCCCCGAGAACTGAACAAAATATGGGATTTAAATTATTCCCCGTTGATTAACAAAACATTGAAATTACTGAAAGAATATGACAAAAGCTGGTTCTCATGGAGCGGTAGGATTAATATAATAAAAATGGATATACTGCCCAAATTGCTATATGTCTTTCAAACAACACCATTAACTATCTCGACAGTCATAATAAACCAACTGAATAAAGCAATAAGGGAAGTTGTATGGGTGCGAAGAACGCACAAATTAAGAGAAGGATCTTAATCAGAAATAAAAAAGAAGGGGTTATGGCCCTCCCAGATATTAAAAAATACATACAGTCTGTCTTTATAACAAGAATAGTAGATTGGTTCCACAATGCTAAGAATAAACAGTGGGTGGGGTTGGAGGAGGATATTAGTACACAAAAGCTAGAATCCCTCCCATGGGTCACAAAGAATTTGAGACCTGGAAAGAATGTCACCCCGTCTCTGGTAGTAGCAACACTTAGAGTATGGGATACTATACTCGAAAAGGAAACATTGTCAACCAGAATAGGACCATTGACCCCCCTGTTTTCAAACCAGGAATTCCCACCAGCTATGGAAACTCAGGGATTTCCTAAGTGGAGAAGGGGAGAGGATATGAGGGTGGTTCAAACCCTGGAGAATGGAAAGCTTCCTCCTTTAGATGTTTGGGAAACACAATATAGAAAGAAATGGATGCAATATGGACAACTTCAAGCCTATTTTAAACATCTAACGAGAAATGGAAATTTGGATAGAACACTGACAGAATTCGAGCAACTATTCGTACAGGAAAATAGACCTTCTCATGTTCTGTCCAAGATATACAGAATATTAATAGAAAGTAAGGGGGATAGTAAACCTCCCTATCTTAGTAAATGGGAAGAAGAACTAGGAAAGCAGATCCCTATGCCAGAATGGAAAAAAAAAAACAATCAGCTTAACTCATAGTATGACAATATCTGCTAAGCTCCAAGAGAGGAATTATAAAATCCTGACAAGATGGTACAGATGTCCGGCAGATTTATATAAAATTAATGAGGGGATTCAAGCATTATGCTGGAGATGTGACACCGACACTGGCAACATGTCACATATATGGTACCAATGCCCGGGGGTACAACCATTCTGGGTAAAGATATTTGACATATATAGGAAAGTGAAAAATATAAATCTACAAGCTAATATAGAGACAGCGGTATTATCAATTATTCCTGGTTCAATAAAAAGTATTAAAAGAGATATCCTGAGGCATATGCTGGTGGCAGCTCTTACAGTTATAGCCCCGAACTGGTGGAAAAGCGCAGGACTGAGCATAGGAGATTGGGTGCGTGAGATGTCGGAGATGCGTCTTATGGAGGAAACGGTAGGGTGTGAGACGGGAGCTGGAGAGCAAATAAAGAAAACATGGAGGGAGTGAGAGGAGTTTAAGTCCTCAACAAGATTCACAAAATATCTGTAGAAACAAACAAAATATCTGGAGAAACAACGCTGAGCCCCCTGCCTCTTCTCTCTTTTTTTTTTCTCTCTCTCTTTTTTTTTTCTTTTTTGTTTTGTGAGTCGGATATATGTAAGTACAGTATGGAGGGATGTGTGTGAATGTGTGAGCTGTAAGGGGTTAGGCATAGAAGAAGGTGGGATCTAGTTGTTGACCCTCCCATATTTGGGAGGGTATCCAATTAGAAATAAGGTAATGCGAGGGTGGAGATAAATATAAAAGTGAAAATAGCAGGGGAGAGACCATACAGTATAGGGAACAATATATTGAGTATAAAAGACATATGTTTATACAATGGATAAATTCCCCCCTTATATATATATACTGTCTTAAGGATGTGCCTATGTTTTGTATGTATTTTGTTTGTACTTGTATAAAATTGAAAATTAATAAAGACAAATTAAAAAAAAAAAAAAAGAAAGCTCTATTTGCGGGAAAAAAAGGACGTCAATTTTGTTTGGGTACAATGTAGTACGACCGCGCAATTCTCATTCAAAGAGGGACAGTGCTGAAAACTGGTCAGGGCAGGAGGGGGGTTTAAGTGCCCAGTAAGCAAGTGGTTAAGATTATAATTTTTATATGTAAGCATGAGTTCAAAGTTACCCTGAGTATTCAATCTATCTATAACTTTGGATAGATTGGGTGTAATGTTATATTTCCACAGACTTGAGATTGTAAGGCTAGTAGCAATAAGTAGTACAAAGGAAATTGTATATGTAGAGGGCATATATAGAGAGATAACCAAGCTTTGATTAGAGAAAAAACAGAAAGAAAAAGAAAAAAATGGAAGCGGATTTTAAAGGCTGCCACTCTGTTCCCAAATAGAAAAAACAACCAAGATTACATATATTTAAACCCCATGTTTATTTAAATGCATTAAAATTTTTGATTAGAAAAAGAGGGATACAAAACATGAGTATCAAGTAGACTCTGTTCCACATTGGAAACATGGGGAGGCTTGACATAGACTGCCGTATAGAAGGCAAAAGGTGTGTTGCATATGTCTGGGACACAAGTTCAGGAGTGGGACCGGCTGGCCCCATATAATCAGTCTGGTGCATAACAGATTTGGCTGCACCCTTCATTATTCCCAGGAGCACAAGATTTGCTTCCCTGTCTGCAGCTGCAGTCTTGCCATACTCTGCCATTTCATTGGTTAATAGTTATATTCCACCTTTGGTTGTTGCAGCCCTATTCTGTTTGATGCCTGCTTGACAAAATTCTCTATTTCATACCATCACAATCGCTTTTGCCGTCTTTTGGAAGTTTCCCTCAATTAGGGCCACTAAGTACCTTTTGGAGCCACCTGATCCGCTTTTCTTTTTTTCTTCTGTATGACACAGCTCCTGGAAGTGGATACTGTGACTATCTCTGGGATATCCTCTATGTTAATGCAACATTAGGATTTCCCGGTAGTCTGGCCTCTCAATACCCAAAGACTTTCTGTACAACCTTCTTCTGGATATCATCTGTGGGCCTTCTACACGGCAGTCTATGTCAAGCCTCCCCATGTTTTCAATTTGGAACAGAGTCTACTTGATACTCATGTTTTGTATCACTCTTTTTCTAATCAAAAATTTTTAATGCATTTAAATAAACATGGTTTTTAAATATATGTAATCTTGGTTGCTTTTTTCTATTTGGGAACTGAGTGGCAGCTTATAAAACCTGCTTCCTTTTTTTTCTTTTTCTTCTCTAATTATACATGATTGGATGTGGTGCCAAACCTTTTCTACGTCTCATTTTGCTTAACTTTCCAGCTAACCCAGTTTTTTATATCAGGAGGTCATCAACCCAGCAATTGTTATCAAAATGTACAAGACAAAGAAAATGGGCGTTTTACAATGACCACTTGATAAATCTACCAATAAAAAATACAGTATCTCAAAAAATGAGTACACCCCTAACATTTTTGTAATTATTTTATTCTATCTTTTCATGTGACAACACTGAAGAAATGACACTTTGCTACAATGTAAAGTAGTGAGTGTACAGCTTGTATAACAGTGTAAATTTGCTGTTCCCTCAAAATAACTCAACACACAGCCATTAATGTCTAAACCGCTGGCAACAAAAGTGAGTACACCCCTAAGTGAAAATGTCCAAATTGTGCCCAATTAGCCATTTTCCCTCCCCGGTGTCATGTGACTCGTTAGTGTTACAAGGTCTCAGGTGTGAATGGGGAGCAGGTTTGGTGTTATCGCTCTCACTCTCTTACTGATCACTGGAAGTTCAACATGGCACCTCATGGCAAAGATGTTTCTGAGTGTTGTTACATGAAAAGATAGAAGAAAACATTTACAACAATTTGAGGGGTGTACTCACTTTTGTGAGATACTGTATATACAAATACATATTCATGAATTAATTCATATATGTGAAAACACCTGTCCCATAGAAAGAGGGGGAAGTGGGAAGGAAAAAAAATATACAATACCTATTAGGCTCATCATATCTGTTTAGGCTATGGGGTGACATCAAAACAGGAATCTAGAACAAGAAGACTAACCCCTGGAAGTGGATCAGACCAGACAAAACCCCCAGGAAACACACACGCTGTGTCAGAAAAAACACAGGATCACTTTCAACTGGCTGAGACTACTTGACTGAGGGTGGACATGTGCATAAGATAATAAAGTAACCAGAATGGCAATCTACCACTAGAAAGATGGCAACCTTCATCTGTGGAAAGATACAGAGATAGTTCCTCCAAAGTCACTCTTATCAATACATGATCATGGTATATCCAGTCCAAACTAGAAATAAAATGAAATAACCAACAGCTGTTATCACATAATACACCAACCATATATATATATATATATATATATATATATGATTAGCCCTTACCCGGAAATGTGTCAGCTGTCAGCCAACCAGCACAAAGGAACAAAATCCAGAGGTAGTAAAGATGTATAGCAAAACACGCTCCACTAGTGGCCCAGCAAGTATGGGGTATCCAGAAAGGCTCCTGGGTCTTTCGAGGACCCAATCTCCCAGCAAGTCACCCCATTACTGCCAGCTATTTATATAAAAAGAGAGGGTCGGCTAAATGGGAGCTTGGCTGGATCCTCTCTCTAATGGCTTAACTGTCAACATGTGTTTCATATATAATAGGCATGGGAGCATCGAGTGCCACCCATCCCTGCAGCCACAGAAGAAACCAGCATGGCCACAATTCGAGAAAATCCACAATTGAAAGGCCGCCAGCCAGCACATATCGGCATGTAGTCTACAACAGGACAGGGAGGTGGAAATTATGCAAAGGCTCGTCATCCAAAATGGTCAGCAGGCCGAAAATATGCCTGAATGGAAAGGCGGAAGTGACTTAAAGGTGCGTCATCAAAGATGGCCACCAACCCGGAGGTGTGCTCCATGCCTGAATGCATGCAAGCCTGACCGAGGCCTTGCAAATGTGCCTCGGCAACCTAATAGAGCCTGTCTCCACCACCATGGACCACAAATCCACCAATCAAAACCCCACCACAGCATCAAAGATATCACATCCTAATTGTACCACAAGCATAACACAGGAAGGACCGGCCACCATGATCCCCTGGTGGCCAGTATAAATGTAGCCATTTTTAGAACACATCCAATAGAGACATAGCCAAAACAGTTAGAAGGGACACAACACGTGGAAATAAAGGGATGAAGAGGGGGAAGAGGAACATTTTACCTTAATCCCTTAATCCATGGGGCATACAATCTGGATGCACCCCTGTAAACCATCAACCATCACTAATCAGTAAAGTCACCTTAAGGAGAATAATAAATGGTTTTGTCATGCCTCCAAGTAAGGGCACAACTGACAAAGCCATTAGAGCCTGGTCGATGGTTAGCCTTTAGAGTGAAAATCCACCTGGACTCAGCGCGTTTCTCTTGAAAGTGATAGGTAGGCTTTCATCTATAAAGTGTTTAACAACGTTATCTTGTGTAAGTAGGCACCAGTGTTCTTGTAAGGTGGCTTTTATCTCATCACTCTGTCTATTAAACTTGAAAATGGGTCTGGTTTTCACTTTCTCTGAGTTATGTTCACCTTGGAACAATAGGAGATCTTGTGGGCTTTCCTTTGCTCTTTTGTATGCTATTTTGAGGGCCTTTTGCCTATATCCTCTTCTAAGGAACCTCTCTCTCTAAAGATCTGCCTGTATTTGGAAATCTTGATCTTTATGCAATTTCTGCGAATACACAAGTATTGTCCTACAGGTATTCCTCTAATCATGTGTTTCAGATTTGGCACCTTTTGAATATTTTGGAAATAATTGGGGATACAGGGATGGGAGGAGTTTCAGACAATGAGGGGCTGTGATTTTGAAATATTTATTGAGCACCCTATTTTGGCATGTACTGTATAAGCTTTTAGGAATCCTTAGTGTGGCAATTGGAAAAAAGACAAATTATTCCAATAAACTGTTTTGCCAAAATAACTAATCTGTTTTGGGCGATGCTCCTAAATTTAAGCAAAGCTAAACGTAGAGGTTAAAAAATCAATTTACATCCAAAATATGTGATGCCAGAATACTGTTTTTTCTGATGCTGTCCTTAAAAAATACCATATACAGTTTAAAGACAGTTTCCAAACATGTTTTTGGAAAAAGCTATATAAAGGATTGGTTGTCACGGTCAGGCATCAGGCTTGGAAACTAGTAGCTATAGCAGTAGAGAGGCACCCACTGACCAGCAGGTTAAGTATACAAGCAGGTCACCCAAGTGGAAGACGTTGGCTCACCTGAGGTGCAGGGTCTAAGCATTCACCAGTATACAGCAGAGCCCCGGATGGTGGAGATGGGTTTTGTTGTGTGTTAGTACCAAGTCACAGTTCTCAGTGCCACCCCACGGAGAGGTGAGCAAGCTGGGGTCCAGTAGCAGATATAACAGTCGGTGACTGGCAGAGGCAGACAGCTAGTGAGGGAGCAGGAATACCCAACCCCCTCGATTGCTGTTTTCTCCTACTTATTCTCCGCTTAGACTCACAGGCAAACCTTGCATTGTAGTGATGTTTCACAGACCCCAATGTGCTATTTCAGACCCTGGTTCTTTGTACAGGAACCAGGACCCCACATGCATCCCTTGAGCAACTGCAGACCAGATCTTGAGCACAGTTGATTGATAATAAATGGGTTCAGCCAAACACTAACCATAAGTGAAGGAAATGTTTTTGTGTTCTCATTCATATTCTCTGAAAAATGGCCAAGAAGTCATAAATTCTGCCAGGGTGTGTAAACTTATGAGCACAACTGTACATGCAGTAGGCTACCTGACTACAAGTAAACAAGCCAAAGGTCGGTAACAAGTGGTTTTAGGCTGGGATCAAGCAGAAGCATAGTCAAGGAACAAGCTCAGTAACAAGTGGTAGCAAAGATATGGATGAAGAAGAAATTTAAATACATGACTTAAAGTGATTGTAGTAGTATATTGTAGAAGTCTCTGTTTTGTTTGTATAAAAATAACAACCATGTCATACTTAACTGCTCTGTCTAGTGGTTTTGCACATAGCAGCCTGGATATTCTCTATACTCTTCTCAGGTTCCTCTTCAGAGCTTCTGGCCCTCCCTCCTTTCAAGTGCCCCCACAGCAAGCAGCTTGCTATGGGGGCACCCAAGCCGAGGTGCAGCTCCATGTGTCCATTCAGACGTTTTGGTCATGCTCCTCTCTGTCCTGGTTGCCTAACTGACTTTAACAGCAGCAGGAGCCAATGGCACCACTGCTGTGTCTCAGCCAATCAGGAGGGAGAGTCCCAGACAGCTGAGGCACGCATGGACATCGCTGGATAGAGATGGGGCTCAGGTAAGTATTAGGGGTGCTGGGGCGGCTGCTGCACACAGAAGTTTTTTTTATCTTGATGCATGGATACATTAAGATAAAAAAAAAAACTTCTGCCTTTACAACTACTTTAAATTAGGAAGCTCATGGGAGGAGCAAAGAGTTCAAAGTTCTTAAAAAAACAGAAACATGGGAAGAGACCAGATAGGGAGCTGCCCAGCATCTCAGGTGGCACAGCAAGAAGAGCTACAGTCAGACAACACAAAGGTTACAGATTCAAATCCAGGCCTTAACATTGGTGTTTTTCATATGTCACCATCAAAGTTGCATGAGGGTGGGAACTCTTCCCCTCTGTATGGTATTTAAAAAACAAAACAAAATATTTTTGCTCTATTAAATTTCTTCCTTGAAAACGCAGAGCTCCCCATGCTCTTTTTTGTTTATAGCTTACCTATTAGCCTAGAAAATGAACAGATTCACTAAACTCTATCTCCATTACCACCTGACCACACAAATAATATTTTACATTTATGGGCACAAATAATTAAAGACAAACTCAGAATTAAGTGTAAAGTCTTATCTGAAGAGTGGAGACTTTTAAAACTGGATCGGTAAAGCAATGTCCTATTAATACCTATGGTTTTAGAATGGGATGTCTAACAAACCCATACAGGTGTGATGTTCCAGTATCCAGGGGCAGCCCGTCCATTGTGGGCACACAAGCACCGCCCCTCCCCCCCTCCATGCCCCACTTCCCTCTGTTTGCATGCACCCCGCCCCTTTCAGTATACCGGGTGCATGAATTCCTATGGCAGGGATGGGCGGGGGTGTGTTTTTTGAAGCACCAGAGGCTCCAATTGGCTATAAAATAGGATGGGCTCGAGGTGCAGAACATTGTGTCTGGAGCCCACCCAGGTGTATGGCAACAGCGAATGAATATTCACTGTTGCAACTCTGATCCTCCTCCTGACCAATCGGGAAGCAGGTCTGATACCCGTCACCAGATTGACTGAAAGGACAGGATCCTATTGGATGCCTAGTAGAAGAAGGGAGGGGTTGTCCGCTGTCCATAGAAGCCCACTGCTGCCGGAGCCCGAAGTCCTCCACTGCCACCGAAGCCTGTCGCTGCCCGCCGGTGCCACTTGAGGCTGCCGCTGCCAACGGAGAACGCCTCTGCCCACCGAAGCCCACAGCTGCCTGCCTGAGCCTGCAACATGCCCACCAGGGCCTGCTACGATAAGTGCGGGGGGTGCTGATACCACCAACCAACGGGGGGTTGTTTGCTGCCCCCCCCAAAAAAAATACCGGCCGCCACTGCCAGTATCTATAAACTTTTGACCATATAGTTGTATAGCATGTACCTGATCTTTATAATAATTATGTTGCTTATCATCAGATTGTCCTTTAAATAAGTAATGCATATTGTGGATTGCTTTAGCCAAGGCTTCAACTGCATAATAAATTCGTGGTGACACTCCTTGATTCACAAATCTGTCTATATTTGGGTAAGTTTCTTCAACAATCCTTTTATTGTAGATTGTTTTGCATGCTATTCTCCTCTTTCCTTTGTTTGCAGACAAGCACTTTGCAATTGTATAAAAATATTGAGAACCTGATGAATTTGTTGTGCTGTTCATCTTGTCAATTTCATCAAACAACTTTTCTTTGTCTGGAAAGTATAGGGGGTATAATTCCACCGCCAAGCTCCCATTAATTTCATTCATTGGCAATGCATTTACAGAGGAGCTGGAAGCCCAAATAGGAGGAAGAATAAATATTTTATCATGGATAACATGGTAATAGTTAGAGAACATGTCATTGATATATATATAAGACCCACATACTACAAATATTTTAGATGTGGATTTTTTAATAATACTAATGTGTTTGTTGACATTTTCTTCAACTAACTTATCATTTAATGTACCAAGTCCGTATGTAATTGTAAACTCGACACAAATACCATTACTATTCATGTATTTGGTTACAATTTCTGTTTCTTTTACTCCAGCATCATCATCTGTTGTGAATATTCCAACCCAAGTCCAGCCAAAATGTTTCAAGAGCTCCATTATAGCCAAATAATGACCATGATCATTCTGAACCGTCCGGAAAACATGAGGATAAAGACGTCTGTCGGTAAGAGAGGAGTCTGTGGCTCCATAACTGATCTGTAAATGAAAAGAATCTTATTTTTGTTTGATTTCCTTTAGGCATGAATCTATTGATATCACCATAACAGCTGCCAAAATATGCAGTGGACAACCTAAGCACCACAGTTTACAATGCTCCCTAGCTAAAAAAAAGTGGTTCTAAAGGCAGACGATTTTTATGTTAAAGTACAACTAAAGGCAACATACATATTTTAGTAAATCCTCATATACAGTTGTGCTCATAAGTTTACATACCCTGGCACAATTTATGATTTCTTGGCCATTTGTTAGAGAATGTGAATGATAACACAAAAACGTTTCTTTCACTTATGGTTGGAGTTTCTCTGAAGCCATTTATTATCAATCAACTGTGGTTACTCTTTTAAAATCATAATGACAACAGAAACTACCCAAATGACCCTGATCGAAAGTTTACATACCCCAGTTCTTAATTCCGTGTATAGCCCACTTTAACATCAATTTGTAGTCTTTTGTGGTATTTGTGGATGAGGCTCTTTATCTTCTCAGATGGCAAAGCTGCCCATTCCTCTTGGCAAAAAGCCTCCAGTTTTTGGAAAGTCTTGGGCTGTCTTGCATGAACTGCATGTTTGAGATCTCCCCAGAGTGGCTCAATGATATTGAGGTCAGGAGACTGAGATGGCCACTCCAGAACCTTCACTTTATTCTGCTGTAGCCAATTACAGGTTGACTGGCTTTGTGTTTTGGATCATTGTCATGTTGGAATGTACAAGTACGTCCCATGCGCAACTTCCTGGCTGATGAATGCAAATGTTCCTCCAGTATTTTTTGATAACATACTGCATTCATCTTGCCATCAATTTTGATCAAATTCCCTGTGCCTTTGTAGCTCAGACATCCCCAAAACATCAGCGATCCACATCCGTGTTTCACAGGCCTTGTTGACTCCTCTCCAAATGTAATGTTTATGCTTGTGGCCAAAAAGCTCAATTTTGGTCTCATCACTCCAAATGACTTTGTGCCAGAAGGTTTGAGGATTGTTTCTGTGCTGTGATGTATTGTAAGCAGAATACTTTGCGTAGTAATGTCTTTCTTCTGGCGACTCGACCATGCGGCCCATCTTTCTTCAAGTGCCTCCTTAATGTGCATCTTGGAACAGCCCCACCACATGTTTTCAGAGAGTCCTGTATTTCACCTGAAGTTATTTGTGGGTTTTTCTTTGCATCCCAAGCCATTTTCCTGGCAGTTGGGGCTGAAATTTTAGTTGGTCTACCTGACCGAGGTTCGGTTTAAACAGAACCCCTCATTTTCCACTTCTTGATTAGAGTTTGAACACTGCTGATTGGCATTCTCAATTCATTGGATATCTTTTTATATCCCTTTTGGGTTTATACACTTCAACTACATTTTCCCACAGATCCTTTGACAATTGTTTTGCTTTCCCCATTACTCAGAATCCAGAAACATCAGTGCAGCACTGGATGAAAGATGCAAGGGTCTGTCAGGAATCCAGAAACTCATTGACCTTTTATACACACACACTAATTACAAGCAAACAGATCGTAGGTGAGGATGGTTACCTTTAATAGCCATTCAAACCCCTTTGTGCCAACTTGTGTGCATGTTATCAGGCCAAAATCCACAGGGTATGTAAACTTTTGATCAGGGTAATTTGGGTAGTTTCTGTTTTCATTATGATTTAAAAAGAGTAAACACATTTCATTGATAATAAATGGCTTCAGCCAAACACTAACTATGAGTGAAAGAAATGTTTTGTGTTATCATTCATATTCTCTGAAAATGGCCTAGAAATCATAAAGTGTGCCAGAGTTTGTAAACTTATGACCACAACTGTAAATACCTGAAAGTTACACATATAGCTGCAACTGTGGTCTGTAATCCCCATTCATTCCTCCTTTGCTATACACTGCTAGTGATGATGGGAGGAGTTGAGCAGAGATTAGATGTCATTTCCTTTCATTGAAATAGCTTGTCTATCTCTGAGTCCTCCAGCCTTCTATCATGCTCAGTTTATTTTACATAACACACATCCATCTGCCAATCAATAGCTGGATGTGTGCCATGTAAAACAGGCAGAAGTCATTACAGAGAAACTAGGTCTAGGATCTAAAGCAATGGGATGGACATAGGTGGGAGAGGGCGGGGCTTTGCGGGTCGATCATGAGCGGGGCCTAATTGGGATCCCTCAGCTTCCCATGTGATACAATAGCCCCTCCCCCACTGATGTCAGGACATCTTTGCAGAGAGATAGACGCAAATGGGGACAACAGGAGTTCAACACAGACAATTTGAAAACCGGGAAATAAAGTTGTCACTTCATTAAAGGAAGTGCACATGAGAGCAGGAGACAAGATGGATATCTCAACATCCTTACTGCTTTTTTTAAAACAAACAGTGACATGTTTAATAGACTGTATAGGTGCATAACATATTTATTTCTACATTTTGACCATAGTTCTACTTTAAGACATTCTATGCATTAAGATAAAACACCTTCACTGTGCAGCAGCCCCCCCGATTTTTACCTGAGCCCTATCTCTCTACCGTGATGTTGCACAAGAGCCTTGGCTGTCCAGGACTCTCCTACTTGATTGGATGAGAAACCGAAGCAGCACCTGCTGCTGTCAATAAAAGTCAGTGAGCCAATGAGGAGAAAGAGGGGATGGGCTGAGCCGTGGCTCCTTGTCTGAATGGACACGCAGAGCAGTGGCTCGTCTCGGGTGCCCTCATAGCAAACTGCTTGCTGTGGCAGCACTCAGCAGGAGGGAGGGGCCAGGAGTGCCAGCAAGGGATGTAAAAAGAGGAGGATCTGGACTGCTCTGTGCAAAAACACTGCACAGAGCAGGTAAGTATGAAAGATTTGTTATTAAAAAAACAAGACTTTAATATCACTTTAAGCTCTTCCAGTAGCTGCAAATTAAAGTAGCGAATAAGCCTCACATTGTCTGCATCAAGTCTGGCAAGCCTACAGGGAGAGGCAGAAGTTCTTGTGTAGCTATGAGGGAGCAAGCAGCCTCTGTGTCCACAGGCCAAAGTGGTTGTCATGGAGGTGTCACATCATCCACAGGCAGGGCATGATTGCCCTTTTTTCTGTGCTAGGCATGCTATACGTAGCACCCTTTAGTATGTGCTACTAGAGTGAGAGTAGGCAAACTACAGTATACTCTGGCTCATGCTTAGCCTGTGAGTCTATAATTGGACTAGGGTTATTAGAGGTTAGGCTGGATGAATCATACAGACAGCCCTCTGGTGCCTCCCCCTGGATCTAGAAAGTTGGAGAACATTTAAGATACTATTAGGAGGCGGAGCCGAGGAGGGGCTGCTCTGCATATTTAGGGGCCCTTAGTCAATCCCCAGGCTTGGCAGAGAACTAAGGAGCCCTTAAATAAATAGACACAGGTCATGCCTGCAAGGGGAGTCAGGCGGAAGATGTATAAGTAGTGCTGAGGGAGTCTGTCGGTGGCCCTAAGGCTTAGTTCACATTGGCATTAAAAGCAGGCATTTGAGAGGCGTTTGAGAGGCATTAAAAATGTCCCTAAAATGCCTATGCACAAGATACAATAGACAGCACATAGTGCTGTTCACACTTAGCGTCTCGTTGCTTTAAAATTAAATCTTCATGTCAAGTTAGGAGGCGTTTGAAGCCTTTCAACGCCTCCTATTCAAGTCTATGGTAATGCCTCACACATGCTCTGGCAGACAGCTGCGAGGCGGTTGCAAGATTAGTTATTTACTGTAACGGAATAGGCATTTTGGAGCAGTTTTAACGCTCATTAAACGCTTCAAAAGCGCCCATAGGGTGTTTACAGAGCGTTGTTGATTCTTGTAAACAGCCCCATACTAACGCTCATTGACGCCTGTCTGATGTCCATACTAACGTCATACAAATGCGTTTGTTGAGCGTTAGACATTTAGTCAAGTGTGAACAAGCACTACGGGACCCATTCTGGGGGGTTTACCTTTGGTTGGAGCTCGGGAGGCTGGCCTGGAAGGATCCTACTACAGGAGGCAGTTAGAGGGAAACTTTCTGGAGAGGCAGCAGGAGCAATGAGAGACAGAATGAGTAGATCAGCAGGGTGCTGGGACAGACAAGGGGAGGGACTGCCAGCTGTACCAGGTCTCTCTTGAAGACAGTGGTGTGCCAAGTCTTCATCTAACTTTGCCCTGGGAATTCTCCAGTGTGTGTGTGTCAGTCGGGTAGACTGAGAAGAAGAAGCAGACAGATGGGCTAGCATTTATTCTGGAAGTAGAGCTGACGGCTTGCTTTCTCAGAAATGTTACCTCCAAATGGCATGCTTACTTCTCTGTTTCACTACCCCTGTTGAAGCTTTTGCCTGCGGCAATTAGTCTTTGTCTCTCAGGTCAAGCTGTTATGCCTATCCGCATTTGTTTTGACATAGCCGCTTACCAGGAATTCTCCTATGGGTTTATGTGAGTGTATCTATGGGGCCTGCCTCTGTTTTATTTATTTATTTATTTTTGAGGCAAATATGTTATTCACTGGTCATACTTTGCTGAGCAGTACTGTTATTGCTCATATTCCAATTGAACCTCTTCAAGTGACTGTTTGGACTTTAAAGGATCTTTACTCACTTTGAACTGGTGTATAGTTTTTTTTTTCTCTCCCCTATAATTTTGGGATTTGCAAGGTCATGTGCCCTTTATGTTATGCAGTTGCAGGGATAAAGCTAATTTTAGTTTAGGATAAAGATCCAGGTGGGGGTATGGGTTGTTTCCTTTTTATTCTGTTATGTTTTTTTTTTCCTGGTGCATCTTCATGGCAGCATACACATGGGTTGTGGCTCCGCCCCCACAACATGATAGGACTGGTTAACTATAAATCAAAGACAGACCTGGCTCACAGCATTCTTCTTTTTTTCCTCACCTGATCAGGACTGGAGTCGCGAGGTATCCCTTACCATTTGTTGCCCCAGCCAAGTTCAGCCTCTCTTGGGTGGAAGTCCTTCCTGTACAGTCTCTAAATTAGCTATATGGTTGGAGCCCCATTCTGGTGGTCTGGGGGGCATATTTCAGCTTCTCCTGGGTGGATGTCCTTCCTGTACAGTCTCTAAATGAGCTATATGGTTGGAGCCCTGGGTGGATGTCCTTCCTGTACAGTCTCTTAATGAGCTATATGGTTGCAGCCCGATTCTGGTGGTGCAGGCCTCTCAAAGAAAGCTTTAAACAAGCTTTGATGTAAGTGACAACGTTTCCCTTTGCTTTCCAT
Source organism: Glandirana rugosa (assembly GCA_018402905.1). NCBI lineage: Eukaryota > Metazoa > Chordata > Amphibia > Anura > Ranidae > Glandirana > Glandirana rugosa. Next base: position 77,101 of record BLSH010124638.1, read on the forward strand.
GTGCTTTTAACTTCTTTTCTCTGTTTTGTGGGCGTTTGCCATTTCTAAGATGGCTGCAGCAGTGCAAGTACACTCTCAGCATGAGAGGCAGGAAGTGATGCGGCCTCTGTGACCAGTTTCCTGGCTAGAACCTTTCCAAGATGATGATCTGAGCATGCTCAGGCACTGATCTCACTAATGGCAAAATGTGACAGTTTTAAATGGTTTTATTACATTTTTGGTCAACACACAGTGGAGCTCTCTACTCATGCATGCTGGATGCTTATGTGTTCATTGTTTGCAGGTATGTTTTCCCTTTGTATGGTATTCATCTGGACTTTTCCTATGTCTTTCTCAGTGTTGTTCTGGGATCAGTGTACTCTTTATGGCATTCACCTGGGCTCTTCCTATCCCCTTCTCAATGCTTGCTCTGGGATCACTGTGCTATGCTGTTTTTTAATTTAAGTTTGCTGCTTGCTCTGTTTCTATGGGGAATGCTGTCCAGTCAGACCACCCCTGCTTTTAAGGTAAAGGGATTAGGTAAGTAGTGAAGATTGAGAAAAAGAGAGCCAATATCTATAGTCTTGTAAGGACCACAAGATGGAGGGAGCCTTCTAAAGGTCAAGGCAAGTCCCCATCTAAAGAACAGACATCCAGGCAATGTTGATTAAGGTCACCGTCTTACCACCTTAATTGTCATTTCTCCCCATTTACAAACATCACAAGTTACCAGACCTGTGGTAGAAAGTCATTGCCTGCCAAGCTAGTATGTCAAATATGCCTGGAACAAGCAGGATACAGCCCTGCAAGGACCTCAAGATGAAGGTAGCCTTCTAAAAGCCAGAACAATCACCATTTAGGCACAGACATTCAGGCAACATTGACCAAGGTCATCATCTCACCTCTCATTATTATTGCTCCCTGTTTACAAACCTCACAGTTTACCAGCCCTAATGGTGGCTGCATTTGTGGTGGAGAGTCATTGTTTGACAAGCTAGTATGTCAAGTCCACTTGGAGGAAGCGACAACTGACAAATGAGGGGATGTCTGGAAAGTAGCTGCCTTGATTAAAGAATCGGCCAAGGAGTTGATACCTGAAGTCTGTACTCCCCAGTTGGTGGCTGAATTGCCTAGCACTTCCAGCCAGAGCCAGTAGGTGGTGTCCAAATTGGAAAGCTTGTCAGAGGAAGAAAGTGTTAAAGGGGCCACAAGCTTTGAAGATTGCCCAATAGAGCCTTTTTGTAAGGCAATTGCCTGGGGTGAAGTGGAGGAAACTCTCCACAAGATTAGAAATTATTCATTCCCTTCATTGAACTGGAGGAGTAAATCCAGGAAGAATGGAAGGGTCAGAGAAAAAGGCCCGTATAAACAGATTGTCAAAACTGTATACTCTGAAAAAGCTAACGTGGGAATCTGCTGCAGTCTCCTTCAATGAGGGATGCATCATTAATGTAGCTGGCAAGACATGTCAACTTGCTGTTATGTTCAAGGAGGCTCTAGTCTGAAAATTACATCTAGATCTGAAGTGCTCCTACATACTGTAGCATTTGCAGGTGGCAGCAGACAAGCAATAACCAGCCCCTGTGCTGAGTGGGTCTAATGGGAGTGGTTTCATAATTATCAACCAGCTGCTGCACCTGCCGGACTCTGAGGAAGGTGGCAGGGTCTGCATCCCTTTAGACATGATTTTTCTATTGGGAATATCTTACCAAAATTACTTTTTTTTGTTGCAGTGGATGCCAAAAATCGGACTTTTATCTTGGTGCAGACTTCTGGGAATGTCAGTGAGTCAGTCACACAAACAGGAAATTATGTTGCACACCTCCAGATAGTCATATTGCATTGCATTTTACAGAAAATTACAGCCCTGAAGATTGAAAAGTGGAGTAACCCTTTAAAGAAGTCCTTCTGGAAGAAGTGAAGAGACAAGGTGGTAACGGCTTTGTAAGAGCTGAAGTTCATTCTTTTCCTTATAGGTTTGTGTCAGTAGACGTCAATTGATGTTCTTCAAGAACGGTGTTCCCTGCGGTCACAGAAAGAATTGTATTATAGCTGAAGCCATGGTTGGCGAATTGCCTTAAAAATAAATAAATAAAACTGGTGCAAGATACCAGACAACAGATCCAATCCATTTGGGAGTAGACAGGATACAGCCACCTCAAGGGTGACCACTGGCAGGTCAGGGCGAATATCATCTGACAAAAAAAAGAAAATTCTGAAAGGTCCAGCATACAGGCGGCAACTCCCAAATAGATACAAGAAGACAAAATCCTACAGACCGGGGAAAAGATTGATGAAGGAACTGGAGAACTACCCAATCTTCATTATTAAAGCCTTAAAACGCTAAGGCACCTGTCTTTGGAGAACAGCGGAAGTCTTTTTTAAGGGTGCACTCATACAAGGGGGTGCCTGTGTGAAGCTTTGCGCACACACCTGGATTGAAAATATTCAGGATCAGTGGGCCATATCAGCTATATTGGCGTGACATTGGTGGAAGTTTAAGGGATGTCCAACTTTCTGGTACAATCATTTTTATTAAAAAAGTATATCATCATGACAAAGGTTCACTCATGCAGGGGCGTAATACAATGAGCATAACGATCATATAAAATTGATAGGTGGGATGTCCACCTTTCAATCACTACCAGTCAGCCAGGCTACCAGAATTAATGGAAAATTAAAAAAATTATGGTCAAGTTTTGTAGCCGGATTAAATAAATGAGCAATCTTAAAGGCTCCACTTGCCTAGAGGAGATGAGGATTCGGTTCGCCTCTGTTCTAAAAAAAAAAAAGAAAAAATCAGGTAATCTGTGCCCAGTGGTAAAAAAAAAAATAAAAATAAAAACCCTCAACAAGCACAGGAAGTTGGAGGCATGCAAGATGGAAAACCTCCAATCCATTATATTATTGATAAATCTGGGAGACTGGATGCTCTGTCCCAATTCATCCTCAATTCCTCTGCCAGCTTCAGTGCCTCCCCTTCAGTCTGTACATCTCCCCCAGGGCATTCACAAAGGTCTCACTGCAATAGCGACGGGGAAAAATCAGTAGAACTTCCACAATGGAATAGCCGTCCTCTGATAGAGAAAGTCAAAGGTGCCTTGGGAGTGAAGTCTCTCCAGCAGAACAGTGACGGAGTATGCTTGGTTCTTTGTAACTGACCAATTGTTTTGAATGGAACATTATCACATCAGACCTCAGCTAGAAAGGTTGGGGGATGCATTTCAAAGAGCAGGCTGCTCGAGGTCATGGGATGTTCAGCTTATGAGGCATAGTATTGAATGCTCTTGAACTGAGAGTAGTGTTCAAAGCCCTTCTGTCATTCACTCCTTTTTATAAGAGGAGCAAGATTTATACTGTGCCTAGACAGCAGTGGAAGGGTAGGATTCTTAGGCTGTCAGTGGAACTTCCTGTATCAATAATTGCAAATATGCCATTTTGGCTTAGGAGGCTCTAGTGTCTCTCCTACACTTAAGCATTGAGTCACCACTGCCTCTTCCAGTGATTACAGATTTGCTCTGTCATGGCCAGTTTTGTCACCCAGCCCCAAGAGACTACTTTTTGATGGCATGGAAGTTGAGAGGTGCAGGCTACCAAGTCAAGGGTGCTCAGTGCAGGTAGTGGCTACCTTGTGTTAAGCCAGAGAGGTCTTTGTGAATAAGACTTACCAAAGAATATGGGAAAATTATGCAGATCTCATACAGTAAAAGCCTGGAGTCCTTTATCACCTAAACGAGCCAAGGTTCTACAGTTCTTACAACTGGGCCTAGGTTCAAATATATTTAAAGTTCAAACTTCAGCCTTGTCTGCACTTACAGGGAGTCCTTAACCCTTTAGTGATGCAATTCTCAATAGGCTTGCATGAATTTATATACCTGCCAGGAAACCATTGTTCCCTATGTGGCATTGCTCATGTTCCTCATCTCTATCAAGGCCTCACTTCTATCCTACAGAATTGGCTACACTCTGCAATCTGAAGATCATATTTCTGGTTGCTGCAACCTCTGTAAAAAAGGGGTGTCAGAGCAGCAGGCTTTGTACTCAAGGAGCCTCACCTAAGTGTTCTACCCAGAAATTATAGTCCTAAAAATCCAGATTGCCTTTATCCATGTGATGTCTTTCTCCTTTTGACTTTAACCAGGAAGTTAGTTTACCATCTTTCTTGGTTGAGTGAGAGAACCACATCCCCTGGACGTTGATCTAACCTTGGTGACCTGCTTGGCAGCTACCTTTTCATTCAGGAAAGCTGAAATCTTTACTTGGTTCCAGCGTGGCTTAAGGCAGAGTCAATCAGCAATCTATCCTAGATTAAGACAATTAAAAGAGCCTACTCTCCACAAGGCCATTCTGTTTCAGATAACTTAAGAGCACATTCAAATAGGGCAGTGCCAGCTCAGTGCACAGCTCAGTGCTGAGGGTCTCCTGAGGCTATTTGCAAGTCAGCAATATGGTCTTCCCAGGAAAGACCTTTATTACACTTTAAGTGAACCCGGCTCACGACAGTAACATTTTGAAAATTCATGGTGCATAATTGCGCTTCTGATCATTACAAAAACTTTTTTGCACCCTCCCTTATGGCAAGTTAGTTCCCATGTGTATGCTGCCATGATGCACCAGGAAAATGGAAAATTGTATACTCACCTTTCCGTAATTTTCCTTTCCTGGTGCATCTTCATGGCAGCATACAGATTCCCACGCAAATTGGTGAGAGTTACAGAGAATGCGGTGAGCCGGGTCTGTCTTTGATTTATAGTTAACCAGTCCTATCATGTTGTGGGGGCGGAGCCACAACCCATGTGTATGCTGCCATGAAGATGCACCAGGAAAGGAAAATTACGGAAAGGTGAGTACACAATTTTCGTTTTTTTTGCGTATAACAACTGAATACCCCGTCTTATATGTCTAGTATCTGGTCTATTCACTCTACGTTTTGCATCTTTGTACGATGTGCCTCTGTTCTGTGTGCAGGTGGGTTACCAACCTTTCTGGATCATTGCTCTTTTGCACCCAGTTATGATTATTAAATTACTGATGTAGAATGTCAGGGGCCTGGGCTCCAAAGTTAAATGGTCCCTGATCTTTGAGCAACTCAAGCATACAAAAGCACCTTTTATTTACTATTATTATATATACGGTGATGGCGTTAAAAAGACCCAAGATTGCTCATGCCTTCCAACGCCACCCACTCTACATACTCCAGGGGAGTATCGATATTGCTTACTAAATCGCTTCTGATACAAATTGTGGAAGTCAGGACTGATCCACAGGGTTGGTATGTTGCACTTGTCATTAGATATCTGAATATGTTCTATATCAGGGATATGCAATTAGCGGATCTCCAACTGTTGCAAAAGTCCCATCATGCCTCTGCCTCTAGGTGTCATCCTTGTGGCTGTCAGAGTCTTGCTATGCCTCATGGAACTTGTAGTTCTGCAACAGCTGGAGGCCTGCTAATTGCATATCAAAGTTCTATATGATTGTAAATCTATATATCCCTCCGCCTTTTGATGCTCAAAAGTTATCTCAGTGTATGACATAAAATGATTCCTATAGCCAAGGAGCTTTTATTATAGGAAGTGATTTTAATGCTGTTATGGACCCTACTGTAGGTATGTTACTCAGTTCTAGACATTACACCATGCTCCTGATAGACTGGGCAGAGGCCAATAATTTATTTGAGGTGTGGCGCTGGAAACACCCTGGGCATTGGGATTATTCTGACTCTCATAAATCTCTGTCACGACTAAATACTGTATGTTTTTTCTTTCTCTATTCTCTATTTGCGCAGTGGTCTTTCAAATGCAATTTTAAAAAAAAAAAATACACTTTAAAAAAACAAAAAACAAAGAAAAACAGTAAAGCTAGCCAAATTTGTTTTGTATAATGTGAAAAACGATGTTACACCAGGTAAATACATACCTACACAAAAATATCCATATGCTATGCTTTAAAAAATTAAATTAAAATGAGTTACAGAAGAGATTTAGTGCTAGAATTATTTCTCTCACTCACTCACTGTTTCTCACTATTTACATTTGGGGCCACGACTTGCATATGCGTTTGCTTCTGCGCACAAACACTGAGGGATGAGGCGCTCTAAATTTATTTTATTTTATTTTATTATTTTTACACTGTCCCTTTAATTTTTTTTTTTGATTACTTTTGTTGCTGTCACAAGGAATGTAAACATCCATTATGACAGCAATAATCACGTGTCAGTATGGCTATTTTGAATACTGACATTTTCTTAACCACTTGCCGACCGTCAATCGGCAATTGACGGCGGCAAAGTGGCGCTGTAAGGCAAATCGCCGTCATATGACGGCGGCCGCCAGATCGCGCACAGTGAGCGCGCGCGCTCACTGTGTCCGGGGAGGGCCAGGGAGCGGGTGCGGCAGCTTCGATTGCCGCCGGCCACCCGCGATGCCCCCCCCCCCCCGGAGTGAAGGAGCGGAGGTCCGTTTAAGTAAGCACGGACCTCCGCTCTGTGTGAGGGGGAAGGGATGTGACCACTTCCCTTCCCCAGCTAGGGCAGTCCCCATACAGTTAGAACACGCCCAGGGAACATAGTTAACCCTTAGAGCGCCCCCTGCAGGTTAACCCCTTCACTGCCAATGGCATTTACACAGTAATCGGTGCATTTTTATAGCACTGATCGCCGTATAAATGCCAATGGTCCCAAAAAAGTGTCAAAATGTTCCGACATGTCCGCTGAAATATCGCAGTACCGCTAAAAATCGCATATCGCCGCCATTATTAGTAA
>BLSH010124638.1:112523-124920 GCA_018402905.1 Glandirana rugosa
ACGGAGTTCAAGAGGTGTTTTTCGAGTGGGTAGATGGAGGTGTCCACTACTGGCGTTACACGTGTTCTCCCCTTCTAAGTGGGGGCGGAACCAGCTTGTCTGACTAAGGTACCTAACTCCATGAAACAATTACGAAGGATAAAGTGATGGGAGACGGTCTCCTCAAAACCAGATGATGTAAACAACTGGTGTAGAACTAGACGGGGAGGGGAGATGGGGGTCAATGGGACAAAGGGTAAGGTGATTGCAGTCAAGGAGGTTATAAAGTGCTATGGCCCAACACAGGTGAGATAGTCCTCTTCAAGTCCTTGTAATACGAACATGATGGAAGGAAGGGGTAACTGGGGGTAGAGGGGAGGGGCAGATCAAGATGTGGTCAACAAATGTAGTAGACCAAAACTCCTCTGGCAGAGGGTAGTGAAATAGGAAGCATTAACAAAGTACCTCAATCCATGGAATCAGTCTGTTCGACCAAGGCGGGGGTGAATCTTCCCCTCTTGTGCACATTGCGGTCATCACCTGTGGAGGTAGATGGGTGAGCTTTTTGTGGAGAACTTGAGGCAGAGCGGCGTCTATTGCGTTGATCCTTCTGGCTAGAGTCAGGAGGAGAAAGATGTAGATCCTGGAGGAGAGAGCACAGGTCAGCCTGGGATTTACATGTATGTTTACGACCATTGTAGGTGAACCTTATAGAGAATGGAAAGCCCCAGGAGTATGTGATGTGGTGTTCCTGTAACACTTGAAGCTGCGGTTTCAGTGCTCTTCTCTTGGCGATAGTGGCCTGGGAGATATCAGCGAAAAGATGGTAAGTATACCCCTGGAAGCGGAGGGAGTCCTTTTGTCGGGCCGCCTGAAGAAGCTGTTCCTTTGTTCTATAAAAGTGCAGCTTTGCGACTATGTCGCGTGGGGGGCCTTCCTCCTTCTTGGGAGCTAGGGTTCTGTGGACTCGGTCCATTTCTAGTCAATCAATGGGGATAGATGGCATTAGCTCCTGAAAGAGGGCCGTGATGGTGGATTGTAGGTCTAAGACTGACTCAGGGATCCCCCTTATGCGGATATTGGAGCGTCTGGCCCGATTTTCAAATTCCTCAAGTTGCAGTTGTAGGGAGTTATTTTCCTCTCTTAGTAGGGCGACCTCCTCAGACTGATTGTTAATGTTGGCCTCTATATCATCCACCCTCTGCTCTAGTTCCTCTGTGCGGTGGCCGAGCTCCCTAATCTCCCTTGTGAGATGATCAGTAATTTGCTCTGAGGTCTGCTTAAGGGCCTTGTGGAGCATTCGCTCGAATTGTGCCATCAGAGCAGACTGAGAGTCCTGGGGCTGGGAGAGTGTGGAGGTGGACATAGTTTCCCCTTCAGATTTGCCCTCGTCCCTGTGTGGCACCTGTCTCCTTGGGGACTGCTGAGAGGTGTCCGCCGCCATCTTGGAGGAGGCCTGCGCCAGGGCCTCACGTATGGTTTTGGCTTTAACCATGGAGCGGGAGCCTCCGAGGACCATCCCACTGGATGCTCGAGGATCACGGGCTTCCAAGCTGTCGTTGTGGACGGGAAGGGGTGCCCGAAGCTATCGGTGTCAGCCGCGGCGTTCTCACCCGGTGCGAAGCTCCGATCCTATACGACCAGCATGGACGGCTTCGCGCATGCGCCTCCTTGCAATCATTTTTAATTAAGATGTCAAAAAATAAAGAAATGGGCACCTTAGTATAGGCAACAAGCACCATTTGAAGACCAAGCCTTTTCTTTCACTTTTTTGTTTATAAGTTTAAATCAGTATTGTTTGCCTGCAAATTACTTATAATCCCCCAAACATTATATATATATATATTATTTTAAGCAGACACCCTAGGGAATAAAATGCCGATCGCTGAATATTTTTTAATCACATGGTATTTGTGCAGCGGTTTTTCAAATGCAAAAAAATACACTTTAACCACTTCAATACCAGGCATTTATACCCCCTTCCTGCCCAGACCAATTTTCAGCTTTCAGTGCTCTTGCACTTTGAATGCCAATTACCCAGTCATGCAACACTGTACCCAAACAAAATTCTTATCATACATAGCAAAAACTACACCCTAAAATACATTCTGCTACTCGTCCTGAGTATGGCAATACCACATGTGTGAGACTTTACACAGCCTGGCCATATACCGAGGCCCAACTTCTCCCGACTTGACTACTGCAATGCTCTACTTGCTGGTGTACCTAAATCCATTATAAAATTATAAAACCAATATGTTCAAAATTCTGCAGTCAGAACCCTGACTAGGTCTGGTACAAGTGATCATATTACCCCTATCATGGAGTCCTTGCACTGGCTACCCATCAGGTTTCGCATAGACTTTAAGATCCTCTTGCTCAGCTACAACGCTCTTCATGGCTTGGCACCCCATTATCTCTCTGAACTTTTTTCAACTTACTCCCCCCCCCTTGTAACCTCCGCTCCTCAAATTCTCATTTACTGTGTGTCCCCCCTACTCACCTACACTCAATGGGGGACTGTTATGCTCCAAAGCTATGGAATTCACTTCCTAAGAATGTCAGAGAGTCATCTTCTCTAAACTCATTCAAATTAAATCTAAAAACTTTCACTTAATTGTCTCTTTATCCCTTAAGTTATGCTTTCCTGTGTATTTCTTGTTATCCTGTTTATCTACTGTTATCCTGTGTTTTTCCATGTAAAGCACTTTGAGAAGCCACCTTTAAAGGCACTATCTAAAATAATGTTTATTATTATTATGATTATTATTATTATAACATGCAGGGATCACCTTTGGGGGTTCTAGTAGCATAAATTAGATATCTCATTTCCTGACTACCTATCGCACTTTTGAAGGTCCTGGAACATCGGGACAGTGGAATTACCCACAAAATGACCCCATTTTGGAAAGCAAACACCCCAAAGTATATTCTGAGAGGCATGGGCTGCAGATAGATACTCAGGTACTCTGATGGGCTGCAGATATTTACTCTGGCACTCTGAAGGGATGGAGACAGGTGCTCTGGTAATCTGATGGTCTGCAGGTAGGTACTCTTATGGGCTTCAGATGGGTATTCGGGTACTTTAATGGGCTAAAGACAGGTATTCAGGTACTCTAATGGGCTGGAGACAGGTACTCGGGTACTCTGATGCACTTCAGATAGGTACTTGGGTACTCTGGGCAGGAGACAGGTACTCAGGTACTCCAACGGTCTGCAGATAGGTACTTGGGTACTCTGGGCTGGAGACAGGTACTCAGGTACTCTGATTGGCTGCAGATAAGTACTCCAGTACTCTGGTGGGCTGGAGATAGGTACTCGGGAAATCTGATGGGCTGCAGATAGGTACTCAGGTGCTCTGGGCTGGAGACAGGGACTTAAGTACTCTGAGGGGTTGTGACAGGTACTCAGTTACTCAGATGATTTGCAGATAGATACTCAGCTACTCTGGGTACTCTGAGGGGTTGTGACAGGTACTTGGGTACTCTGCTGGGCTGGTGACAGGTACTCGGGTACTCTGATGGTCTGCAGATAGGTACTCAGGGCTGGGGACAGGTACTTGGGTACTCTGAAGGTCTACAGATAGGTACTCGGGTACTCAACAAAGTGTGTTGGTGTATCCTTTACCACATTGTCTGCAGCTTCCTCTACTTGTTTTTATAGGGAAATGTCCATACATGTCCTTGCAAATGTCTTTTGGTGGATGTACAGTTGACCTTTTGGGTGGGGTGCTATTTGAAGGACTCCCTTTTTATGTGGATAGTCTCTTCCTGTCATTTAAGGGGCTCCCTGTCTGCAGAATTGGGCTCCCATGGATTGAACCTGGTCGCCCTCTTTTTGGTTTTATGACAGTTGTGCTGACTAGGATGAGAAAGGATGCTAACTGGGCTTGAAACAGCCTCCTGTTTAACATATTTTTCTTGGGAGCATTCAGTGCTTTGCAGTCCCCCTAAAAGGAATCATCATTTCATCCACAGAGTTGTGTTCCTTTGGTACCACCTGCAGGCATTTCTCCCTGAACGCATCAAGCCATGGTCTGAGTTTGCAAAGTTTGTCTTTTTTCCCATCTTAGACACTGTCAAATTGTTTACAAAATGTAATGATTGCAAGAGAGACTGGAATCTGTTCCGTCACATTACTTCTGAAACAAGGGTGTCTGTTTCCCAATACATATGGACTCCGGCCATTTGAACTAGGCCCATCTTCAGATACATGCCAATCATTTGTTCTATTTCTTGTGGTGGTATTTATTGATACTCCTTTTTTAAGAACGCTGTACATTGGTGTGATCTGTCAGAGCCTGGATCATGTCTTCTGACACAAACCTTCAGAAGTGCTCCAATGGTGTATTCGGAGAGACAGCATCATTAGTGATATCCTGACCAGAAAAATCAGTGTTGGGACTGATAAAATCCTTTTTCATCCAGTGATACCTGTCACGGGCATGGTCTGTGTGCTGGAATGGCTTTATTTTGTTGGTGTGATGTCCACAAAATCACCAGATGGCCAATCAGTTGTTTTTTTATTTTCCTTCACAGGCAATTTTACATTCCCTTGGCTGGTGGCATTTTGAGATGGAAATAAATACTGATTATTTTCCAGGCTAAACAATCTCAATGTAAATGAATCCTAGTAATGCATAAACATTCAAAAGACTTCACACATTCCAATAAATTATCACAATCCACATAAGGAACACAATACTGTCTGGCTAGCCTATTGTGCCCTATGCTTATTATGCAATTAGCACCTATACCCCATTAGGCAATGGCCAGAAAACACAACGGGATCAGTTAAGTATATACATACATTAAAAGATATATAATAAATCATGTATTCTTTAATTTGGATTTTTCAAGTAATAACCATTACATTTTGATCTAATCACAAACTGGTATTGTGAATGATTAAAATCAGTATTTCTATGGCTTTTTTTTACCACGTGGAACAGGTAAAACCTGCAAGGTGCACAGGCAAATTCCGCTACTCCTTTAAACCAATGTTGTAAAATTACAACACAGACATAACAAGCTCAAAATCTAATATGATCAATGCATTCAACGGTACCTTGATATATGCATGATCTAGACATGTTATTAATAGAGTTGAGCGAACTTCTAGAAGTCCGGGTTCTGCTGGTTCGGCCGAACTTCGGGACAAAGTCCGGTTCGGGTCCGGACAGAACCCGAACTTTGTCCCGGACCCCGAACCCCATTGAAATCAATGGAGACCCGGACTTTTAGGCACAAAAAAGGCTGTAAAATAGTCCTGGAAGGTCCTAGAGGTCTGCAAAAGGAAGGAAATGTGGGTAAGGGTGGGACAAGTGACCTACAAAGAAATGGGGACAGGGAAATAACTTTAAACATTTAAAAAAAATAAAAACATAAAAAATGCAAAAATGGAGATCATCTTCAAAATGGGTCTGAAAAGTATTAATTAACGGTAGAGGCCATAGAACTGTTCTAAAATCATCTTCAAACTGTGTCAAAAAAGTATAAATAAGCCGGGAGTACCCATATCACTGTTCTGCAAAATGTGTGTGTCACTTTAAATGAAACCGGGAATAAGTGAACATCTGTTATGCAAACTTATCTAAAGTCTGTGTGTCACTTTAAATGAAACCGTGAATCAGTGCACATCTGTTCTGCACAATTCTTTAAAGTCTGTGTGTCACTTTAAATGAAACCGTGAATCAGTGCACATCTGTTCTGCACAATTCTTTAAAGTCTGTGTGTCACTTTAAATGAAAACGGGAATAAGTGCACATCTGTTCTGCAAAATTCTTTAAAGTCTGTGTGTCACTTTAAATGAAACCGGGAATCAGTGCACATCTATTCTGCAAAATACTTTAAAGTCTGTGTGTCACTTTAAATGAAACCGTGAATTAGTGCACATCTGTTCTTCACACTTCTGTTTAGTCTGTGTCACTTTTATTATAGCCGCTAATCAGTGCACATCTGTTCTTCACACAGAACAGATGTTCTGCACCAGAACAGATGTTATTCACACAGCACATCTGTTCTGCACACATCTGGACATAGTTTAGAACACTTTACCTAAAACCGGGGAGGAACCATACACCTGTTCTTCAAACATCTGGAATCTGTGTGTGAAACTACAGCATAGAGAAGAACAGGCATATGGTTCCGCTCTTTACACACTGTTTGTAAATACCCTATACCCTATCATAAATGCAGGAGACAATTATCATAGCTAGGTATCATATCCAGGAAGTTCACTCTTTTTTCATTAACCAAAATTGCTCTTAATTTCAGAGAGACAATGACAGTGACTTCCATGAATGGACATTCAGCTGCTTGGCAGCTGTGAGTAAACATAATTCTAGTTTAAATTGAATAAATGTAAGTGCAGGTTTCATATTGAGGAGGACAATGGTTCGTACCTTAAGGAATGGTCTCTTTATTATTGCAATTATTTGGAAGACTCAGGTCCAGAGCTTGGAGACAACAGGACATTGTCATCATATATGCATATCACTGCACATTGGCAATCACATAAAATTCCCTATTACCGGGGCAATCCATTTCATCTATTTGTCATGAAAGAGGGAATACAACATGTCCTGTGGGGACCTTCATGGAGGGGAAGCTTTCCTTAAAGGCCTGGGCCTGGGCCTTCCACCTCTTCCTGGTGAAGATCCCCTTCCATCACCATCTATTCCACGGGCCCAAACAGCCCCTTCCAGGATCTGGACCCCTGCTAAAGGATCGGCAAAGAAGGCCTCTTCTACACCACAATGGTCCCGTTCCAGCAAATATCCAACCTGATGACCCCCTAGATGTTTCTCAGGTTCCAGTTACGGTTTCGGTACTGTGATGTCCACTCCATGGAACATTTCATTGTTCTCTTTTCCAGGTTTTTTTTTTAAATTATTTTTTCAACTGATCTACAGGCATGTATCCTTGTCACAGTTCAAAAATGTGTGGTGCCATTGGCTTACATTTACTCTGGACGGAGAGTGGGACGAGGATCCTAGTCTCCTCATCCTGTTTTTTCTATTTTGTGCATTATATACTGTATATGGTATACTAGTTCACATTGAACCTACTGTCACTCCTTACACCTTAGGGGTGCTTTCTAGTCTGTACTGCTTACTTGTGCACTGTGTCAATATCTGGTCATGGCTTTGAAAATTTTGCCATATAACATCAAAGGTTTAAGCACTATCAAAAAGCATTGGTTAGCCTTAAAAGAATTTAAGGCCTCTGGGGCAGACATGATCCTAGTTCAGGAAACACACTTTTGCCCAAAGGGTTCCTTTAAATTCGCCTCTAGATATTTTCCTATCTCTTACATCAGACTCATCCAGAAAGGCAGGGGTAGCACTTTTGTTCAAACGCACCTGCCCTCTCCAGATCTGGTCCACTTGTTTGGATCCACATGATCGCTATATTATATTGGATTGTTAATATATGTCTGTTGACCTCATGTTAATGAACATATACGCTCCCAACGCTGGTCAGTACAAATTTCTTACTGAGGCGTTTGAGGTATTACAAAAATTTGCCCATACATTTACGATCATTGGTGGAGATTCTAATGTTGCTATCTCCCCTACACATGATAGAAACTCCCTGTTTCAAGCTAAATTACCCCCTTCAATGCAGTCCCTAGCAGCTTATTTCCGAAAATTGATGAGGCATTACTCTTCGGCTCAGCACTATCTAAACAAACTCTTCTCTATCCCTCCACAGGTAATCTATGCTGCCTTCAAGTTTCCACCTTTAACTGCAACCTATACTGCAACTGATCCATTGTTTGCAATATGTTTAAATGGTAATCTATGCTGCCTCCAAGTTTCCACCTTTAAGTGCAAACTTTACTGCAACTGATCCATTGTTTGCAATATGTTTAAATGGTAATCTATGATGCCTTCAAGTTTCCACCTTTAACTGCAACCTTTACTGCAACTGATCCATTGTTTGCAATATGTATAAATGGTAATCTATGCTGCCTTCACGTTTCCACCTTTAACTGCAACCTTTACTGCAACTGATCCTTTGTTTGCAATTTGTTTAAATGGTAATCTATGCTGCCTTTAAGTTTCCACCTTTAACTGCAACCTTTACTGGAACTGACCCATTGCTTGCAATATGTTTAAATGGTAATCTATGATGCCTTCAAGTTTCCACCTTTAACTGCAATCTTTACTGCAACTGATCCATTGTTTGCAATATGTTTAAATGGTAATCTATGCTGCCTTCAAGTTTCCACCTTTAACTGCAACCTTTACTGCAACTGATCCATTGTTTGCAATATGTTTAAACGGTAATCTATGCTGCCTTCTAGTTTCCACCTTTAACTGCAACCTTTACTGCAACTTATCCATTGTTTGCAATATGTTTAAATGGTAATCTATGCTGCCTTCAAGTTTCCACCTTTAACTGCAACCTTTACTGCAACTGATCCATTGTTTGCAATATGTATAAATGGTAATCTATGCTGCCTTCACGTTTCCACCTTTAACTGCAACCTTTACTGCAACTGATCCTTTGTTTGCAATTTGTTTAAATGGTAATCTATGCTGCCTTTAAGTTTCCACCTTTAACTGCAACCTTTACTGGAACTGACCCATTGTTTGCAATATGTTTAAATGGTAATCTATGATGCCTTCAAGTTTCCACCTTTAACTGCAATCTTTACTGCAACTGATCCATTGTTTGCAATATGTTTAAATGGTAATCTATGCTGCCTTCAAGTTTCCACCTTTAACTGCAACCTTTACTGCAACTGATCCATTGTTTGCAATATGTATAAATGGTAATCTATGCTGCCTTCACGTTTCCACCTTTAACTGCAACCTTTACTGCAACTGATCCTTTGTTTGCAATTTGTTTAAATGGTAATCTATGCTGCCTTTAAGTTTCCACCTTTAACTGCAACCTTTACTGGAACTGACCCATTGTTTGCAATATGTTTAAATGGTAATCTATGATGCCTTCAAGTTTCCACCTTTAACTGCAATCTTTACTGCAACTGATCCATTGTTTGCAATATGTTTAAATGGTAATCTATGCTGCCTTCAAGTTTCCACCTTTAACTGCAACCTTTACTGCAACTGATCCATTGTTTGCAATATGTTTAAACGGTAATCTATGCTGCCTTCTAGTTTCCACCTTTAACTGCAACCTTTACTGCAACTTATCCATTGTTTGCAATATGTTTAAATGGTAATCTATGCTGCCTTCAAGTTTCCACCTTTAACTGCAACCTTTACTGCAACTGATCCATTGGGTCACCCTCCCAAGAAAATTGAGCACCAGACGCTACTGATCCTGATGTACTGATTGCACATCTCATTTCTTGAGGACCTAAAATGCCAGGACAATACAAATATCCCTTTTTGGAGAAAAAAAGGGGAGGGGAGTGGTTCTAGAAAGACAGGAAAATACTGCCACGTCCCAAAAGCATTAAAGATTCAAGGAAAGGGAGGGAACTCTCAGACATGTATTATCCCCCTGGACTTTACAGGCAGTTGTATATATAGTACAAAAAGGAAATAGTAAAAAATATTGAATTTTATTAGTACAAAAAAGTGTATTACAACATTGAAGCAAGCAAGGACATAAAGTCCCTCGTTTACTTCAAACAATACATATATAAATTACATAAATCCAAATAATGAATCCAAACAATACATACATCAGTTACAATTTAAAAAGGACAAAAAGATGATTTGTCTGAACATGGTACTACAGTTTGACAGCATATATACTTAGAAATGCTTGGATGCATTTGAGATTAGACACACTCAAGGAGCCGCTTTGTAAGCAGGATCTTGGGGCAATTTCACAAATATCCCAACATGTTTCGGTCAATCTTTCATCAGGGGACAATGGGCATCGAGCAGAACAATGATTGTGCTGTCTGTAATAAAGTTCAATCATATGAAACAATATATATCATGCACATGGTAGTTTGGTACATAGTACAGGTAGTTTGGTAGGAATGCATTCCCATAGGGGAGAGGCAAAGGAGGAAGAAGCTAGGATGAACCATCACTTACATCTAACTGGAAGTACCATCAACCAATTTTCAAACAGCCCGGGAGTATCTGGAAACCAAGTCCAAAGTTGGCCACAGGGAGTGGAGCCCCAGAGGATAGGCCACAAGAGTTATGCAACCACAAGGGGCCCGAAGTGGTTGAGTCAGCAAACCTCACAAAGAGGTGTAGTATGGTACTGATAAAGAGAAAAACAACAAGTAGGTATAAGGTATGTCCGTGTGGGTATATGTACGTACAAAGCAACATTCATCGGGGGGCATTGAGGCGCCACACCCTAGAGGATTGAAGCATACCCTATCAATTGTACCATATGGATGTGCAGCCAGAGAAGGCATGGCGTCCAAAGGGTGATGCATGATCACCCAGTGTAGCATACAACACGTGGGTCATGCATGGAGGCCCCATGAATGTCAAGACAGCCAAGTTGGGTGACAATGTATAGTAAAGTGCTATTAACATTGCATATGGTACAAAGGGGAACGCTGCGCAAATAGAGCGTGTAGCTTAATGCGGTTACCTGTCTCCGTAAGGACGTCCGTATGTGGGCTGCATGTGGAGTTCAAAAAACATGGCCGCATATATAGGGCAGTCAGCGTCCGGGGCAGCCAATCCGACACGGTACGCACAGGTGCCAACCGCTCGTATGATGTGGGTGGACAGCCCACACATCGAGCGCAGGGGGACCCTCCGGAGTGCATGGCGCGCGGCGCCGCCCCGCCCATGATGGGCGGGATGACGTCACGCGCCGACGTCTCCGCCGGCAGGTGTGTTTCAACGGACGGAAGCCCGCTGGAACAAAAAGCTTGCTCCTACAAGGAAAGCCCCGCTGACGCGGGGATATGCATCCTGTGGAGCCTACCTGCCGGGTGGTGCATAACAAGCCTAGTTCCTATGAGAGAAGGTGACCCCTGGTGGCGGAATGGTGGAACAGGCGGATGAAAAGGAAAGAAGGAATAACCAGAAGGATTGTAAATGGATGGATGAAATGAGAAAAAAAAAAAATTTAAATAATGATGGAGTAAATAATATAATATAATATAATATAAGAGGGAATAGATCAGTGAATGACAATGGTGTGGCTATTGGTTATGATGGAAGGGTGTATGGAAGGGCGTGTAGCGTCAGACATGAAGGGAGCCATAGGGGGGGTGTTTTGGTACATTATAAATTTATAAATTTAATTCACATCCCCCCGATGTGAAGCCCGGGAGAAAGGGTTTCACACATGAACAGCCCTTTTTGGACGTTCTCGTCCGTAAGGGTCAGGATGGGTCGCTGTCAAGCCAATTATTTCGCAAATCCACGGCTGGAAACTCCTTGCTTCACACTAGTAGTTTCCACCCCAAGCCACTCCTAGCCTCCATACCATATAGTCAGTATCTTTGTGTTCGCCGCAATTGTTCAGATGAATCTTCCTTTTTAAAGGAAGCTGGGGAACTACAGACACGACTCTTGGAACGTGGGTACTCTGCGGCTTCCCTGAGGCGAGCCTTTAGGAGGGTCCGAGATATTCCTCGAAAAGATTTACTACACAAAACCAAAGACCCCAATACTTCCCAACAATCCCCACAAACACAAATTTCCGACTCCATTACTCGTATCGTCACTACATACTCCAATCAACACAAACAAATTAAACGTATTCTCAACAAATACTGGCATCTTCTTACAATGTATTCTCTGCTTTCCATTTTTGTACCAGACAGACCACCTGTCACCTATCGTAGGGCACCCTCGATTGGAGACAGGTTGGTCTCGAGTGAATTTAGAACCCATAAAGGTGACCCCTGCATACGCCGGGGCACCTTCTCTTGTGGTGGTTGCAACTACTGTCAGTACATGGATAGACGTTCAAAAATTTTATTACCCAATCAGCGACTTTTTAATCCCAAACACTTTGTGAATTGTGAAACTCCCGGCGTGGTATACCTCCTATCATGTGAATGCGGAGGATACTACGTCGGGAAAACTAAAAATGAGTTCTGGAAAAGGATATACCAACACGTACTCTCTATTACCAAACGTGATCCGGATACCCCTATAGGCCAACATATGGCCGCCATTCATCCATCTTCTCTCCCTAAAGTTACATTTTTGGCCTTAGACCGAGTACACTTCGGTTCGCGTGGAGGTGACCATAATAAAATACTCCTCCAACGTGAACTGAGGTGGATCCACACCCTCCAAGCTACCTCTCCCCCAGGACTAAATGAAACATATAGTTTTAAACCCTTTCTCATGGGCTTCACATCGGGGGGATGTGAATTAAATTTATAAATGTATAATGTACCAAAACACCCCCCCTATGGCTCCCTTCATGTCTGACGCTACACGCCCTTCCATACACCCTTCCATCATAACCAATAGCCACACCATTGTCATTCACTGATC
>BLSH010124638.1:124930-140007 GCA_018402905.1 Glandirana rugosa
GATCAGTGAATGACAATGGTGTGGCTATTGGTTATGATGGAAGGGTGTATGGAAGGGCGTGTAGCGTCAGACATGAAGGGAGCCATAGGGGGGGTGTTTTGGTACATTATAAATTTATAAATTTAATTCACATCCCCCCGATGTGAAGCCCGGGAGAAAGGGTTTCACACATGAACAGCCCTTTTTGGACGTTCTCGTCCGTAAGGGTCAGGATGGGTCGCTGTCAAGCCAATTATTTCGCAAATCCACGGCTGGAAACTCCTTGCTTCACACTAGTAGTTTCCACCCCAAGCCACTCCTAGCCTCCATACCATATAGTCAGTATCTTTGTGTTCGCCGCAATTGTTCAGATGAATCTTCCTTTTTAAAGGAAGCTGGGGAACTACAGACACGACTCTTGGAACGTGGGTACTCTGCGGCTTCCCTGAGGCGAGCCTTTAGGAGGGTCCGAGATATTCCTCGAAAAGATTTACTACACAAAACCAAAGACCCCAATACTTCCCAACAATCCCCACAAACACAAATTTCCGACTCCATTACTCGTATCGTCACTACATACTCCAATCAACACAAACAAATTAAACGTATTCTCAACAAATACTGGCATCTTCTTACAATGTATTCTCTGCTTTCCATTTTTGTACCAGACAGACCACCTGTCACCTATCGTAGGGCACCCTCGATTGGAGACAGGTTGGTCTCGAGTGAATTTAGAACCCATAAAGGTGACCCCTGCATACGCCGGGGCACCTTCTCTTGTGGTGGTTGCAACTACTGTCAGTACATGGATAGACGTTCAAAAATTTTATTACCCAATCAGCGACTTTTTAATCCCAAACACTTTGTGAATTGTGAAACTCCCGGCGTGGTATACCTCCTATCATGTGAATGCGGAGGATACTACGTCGGGAAAACTAAAAATGAGTTCTGGAAAAGGATATACCAACACGTACTCTCTATTACCAAACGTGATCCGGATACCCCTATAGGCCAACATATGGCCGCCATTCATCCATCTTCTCTCCCTAAAGTTACATTTTTGGCCTTAGACCGAGTACACTTCGGTTCGCGTGGAGGTGACCATAATAAAATACTCCTCCAACGTGAACTGAGGTGGATCCACACCCTCCAAGCTACCTCTCCCCCAGGACTAAATGAAACATATAGTTTTAAACCCTTTCTCATGGGCTTCACATCGGGGGGATGTGAATTAAATTTATAAATGTATAATGTACCAAAACACCCCCCCTATGGCTCCCTTCATGTCTGACGCTACACGCCCTTCCATACACCCTTCCATCATAACCAATAGCCACACCATTGTCATTCACTGATCTATTCCCTCTTATATTATATTATATTATTTACTCCATCATTATTTAAATTTTTTTTTTTCTCATTTCATCCATCCATTTACAATCCTTCTGGTTATTCCTTCTTTCCTTTTCATCCGCCTGTTCCACCATTCCACCACCAGGGGTCACCTTCCCTCATAGGAACTAGGCTTGTTATGCACCACCCGGCAGGTAGGCTCCACAGGATGCATATCCCTGCGTCAGCCAGGCTTTCCTTGTAGGAGCAAGCTTTTTGTTCCAGCGGGCTTCCGTCCGTTGAAACACACCTGCCGGCGGAGACGTCGGCGCGTGACGTCATCCCGCCCATCATGGGCGGGGCGGCGCCGCGCGCCATGCACTCCGGAGGGTCCCCCTGCGCTCGATGTGTGGGCTGTCCGCCCACATCATACGAGCGGTTGGCACCTGTGCGTACCGTGTCGGATTGGCTGCCCCGGACGCCAACTGCCCTATATATGCGGCCATGTTTTTTGAACTCCACATGCAGCCCACATACGGACGGTCCTTACGGAGACAGGTAACCGCATTAAGCTACATGCTCTATTTGCGCAGCGTTCCCCTTTGTACCATATGCAATGTTAATAGCACTTTACTATACATTGTCACCCAACTTGGATGTCTTGACATTCATGGGGCCTCCATGCATGACCCACATGTTGTATGCTACACTGGGTGATCATGCATCACCCTTTGGATGCCATGCCTTCTCTGGCTGCACATCCATATGGTACAATTGATAGGGTATGCTTCAATCCTCTAGGGTGTGGCGCCTCAATGCCCCCCGATGAATGTTGCTTTGTACGTACATATACCCACACGGACATACCTTATACCTACTTGTTGTTTTTCTCTTTATCAGTACCATACTACACCTCTTTGTGAGGTTTGCTGACTCAGCCACTTCGGGCCCCTTGTGGTTGCATAACTCTTGTGGCCTATCCTCTGGGACTCCACTCCCTGCGGCCAACTTTGGACTTGGTTTCCAGATCCTCCCGGGCTGTTTGAAAATTGGTTGATGGTACTTCCAGTTAGATGTAAGTGATGGTTCATCTTAGCTTCTTCCTCCTTTGCCTCTTCCCTATGGGAATGCATTCCTACCAAACTACCTGTACTATGTACCAAACTACCATGTGCATGATATATATTGTTTCATATGATTGAACTTTATTACAGACAGCACAATCATTGTTCTGCTCGATGCCCATTGTCCCCTGATGAAGGATTGACCGAAACATGTTGGGATATTTGCGATATAGCCCCAAGATCCTGCTTACAAAGCGGCTCCTTGAGTGTGTCTAATCTCAAATGCATCCAAGCATTTCTAAGTATATATGCTGTCAAACTGTAGTACCATGTTCAGACAAATCATCTTTTTGTCCTTTTTAAATTGTAACTGATGTATGTATTGTTTGGATTCATTATTTGGATTTATGTAATTTATATATGTATTGTTTGAAGTAAACGAGGGACTTTATGTCCTTGCTCGCTTCAATGTTGTAATACACTTTTTTGTACTAATAAAATTCAATATTTTTTACTATTTCCTTTTTGTACTATATATACAACTGCCTGTAAAGTCCAGGGGGATAATACGTGTCTGTGAGTTCCCTCCCTTTCCTTGTACCTTTTTGGAGAAAGTGGACAGTCCAAGGTATTAAAAAGAGGTATGGTGAGATTTTTGAAGTTGTTCTTTTTTGTCACAATTTTTTGGAAAATTAAGAAATTAAATAAAATTAGGGTTTTTTTTGTTTATTTTGTTTTCACAATTTTTGTCATTTTAAAAAGTTACCTCTAACACACAGCATAGGCATACTTACAATTACACCCCAACGCACATTCTGGTACTCCTCTGAAGTATGGTTATGCCACATATGTGAGACTTGTTCACAGCCTAGACACAAAGATGGACCTAAAATTTAAAGTGCACCTTTGAGCTTTCATGGAACATACATTTTTAGTCTAATTTCCTGATAGACTATCATTTATTTTCCAGTCCTGAAGTGCCAGGACAGAAGAAACACCCAAAAAATAACCACATTTTGGAAAAAAACAGAAGGTATTTTCTGAAACGCATAGTGATTCTTTTGAAAATGTCATTATTGGTCAAAAGTTTTTGGAAAAAGCAGAAGGAAAATTAAAATGTATTTTTTTGCACAAAGTTGCCAATTAATAAGATATTTATAATACACAGCACAGGCCTAAAATTTACATTGTGTCAAAAAAAAAAAAAAAGAAAAAATGTCAGTGAAAGGATCACATTTTTTCCTAATATGTATATTGTCACTTTAAGGGGTTGTAAACCCACAAAGTTTTTCACATTAATGCATTCTATGCATTAATGTGAGAAACCTTTTCTGTTTCAGCCAGGGCCGAATTAACATAGGGGCTATTGGAGCTGCAGCTCCAGGTCCCTACCTTAAAATAGGCCCAGTCCCCCCAAAAAGCACAGAAAGCAATGGGCACACAGGGAGGAATCTGGAGGAGCCATGAGAATGCGGACAGATGTTCTCCTCCTGAGAAGTGACTGACGGCTCCAGAAGCATTGTGTATTTTGCGATTTTCAGGGTCAGAGCTATTGTGCCTTGGCTACTGTAGCCCAGCACCAAGCCCATGATGCTCTTAATCCAGCCCTGATTTCAGCTGCCCCCTTTTACTTACCTGAGCCCGATCGTTCCCACGCCGGGCATGAGCACACCCGCTCCAGCCGGTGTCTCAGGTCCTGATTGGATAGATTGATAGCAGCGCAGCCATTGGCTCCCGCTGCTGTTAATCATATCCAATGACGCGGGCCGAGTCCTGTTGTCTGTGTCAAGGGACACAGCAACAGGACACGGGAGTGCCCCCAGGGAAGTGCTTCCCTGCGGGTCACTTGAGAAGAGGAGGAGCCAGGAGTGCCGTTGAGGGACCCCAGAAGAGGAGGATCAGGTCCACTCTGTGCAAAACCTTTGCAAAACCCTTGCACAGAGGAGGTAAGTATGACATGTTTGTTATTTAAAAAAAAAAAAAAACCTTTACAATTATTTTAAGCCTCATACACATGATAGGAAAACCGGACAAAAATTTCCACTTTTGACGCGTCCGTACGATAATCTGATTGATAGTACACAGCTGTTGTCCTACATTTTCCGAAGGGAAGAGATTTTTTTTTCTGTCGTACGAGAATTTTCATACTTTAGTAATCTGTTCGCATTCAATATGGAGACTAGCATGCAAAAAAAAAAAAAGGGACAATCATTAATAATGTCATTGTGTGTACTCAAACCTGATTCTGGAATTGCAGTTTATTTATTTTTTTACACTATGAATACACAGTGCTACAGGGTGGGTAGAAGGCCACTTTGCCTGGTAGATAGAAATTGGCCAGTAGTTCACTGTGGTTGTCCGACAACTATCCTGTCACTGACCAATTTCTACCAAACTCTCATTAGGAAGTAGGAGTAAGGACGGGCGTACATAAAAGGTCTAAACATTCCAGAAAAGAGATCCCAAGTATTACTCTACATGCGGAAAATCAATGCCGACATAATCCTCTTACAGGAAACTCATTTCAAATCTACAAATATCAAAAAAATGAATTAACAAAAACCACCCTAAGGCCTACTACTCAACAAACAAACTAGCTAAGATGAAGGAAGTTTTGATTCTTTTATCCAAACGCTTCCCCTTAGAGGTAACTGATACCATTATAGATGAAAACTGCCAATATATATTCATTGAAGGTTCCATCTGGAGGAGACCAATCACGATAGCAAATATCTACAGCCCTAACTCCACACAAGTTAGTTTTTTTCTGCAACATAGTCATGACCCTAATCTCATTTCAACCAGGTATCCTAATACTTGGAGGGGATTTTAATGTATCTTTAAACAACTTAGAAGACACCTCCTTGGGTACTTCCTCACTGCCCTACAGAGCCCTCTGCCAAATTAAATTACAATTACAAGACCTGGTGCACCCTTCACCCAACAGTCAAAGATTACCCCTTTTTTCCCCACTTCACAATCAATACTCAAGAATCGATTACCTGCTAATCACTCAAAAAGATCTCCCATTTCTGTCTGAAGCTACAATTGAACCTACATTTATGACTGATCACCACCCAATCAACGCAGCCATATCATTACCTAAACAAATCCACTTTTCTAAAATCTGGAAACTAGACGTCACGCTACTTACCGATCATTGCCACATTGCTACTATTAATAGAAGTATTAATTACTTCTTCACCACCAACAACACCCCTGAGACTAATCCCATAATGCAATGGGAAGCCCAAAAGTTTGTCATTAGAGGTATAATAATGAAATCAACTGCAACACGCAAAAGGGCAAACTAGCTAGAGCTTGACACATAAATGCAGAACTAGACCAAGCACGCTCCCTACTCAGAGAGGAATATGGGAAAAAAGTCAGAAGAAATTTTGCATTATCCCACAAGCTCTTTTATGAGCACAGTAATAAAAACGGTAAGCTTCTAGCTAGAGCCTTTTAAGCTAGAAAAGATACCACCACAATTCATTTACTGCGCACACCTATGGGACAGAAGCTTCCCAATAATGATGATATTGCAAATCACCTTGCACAATATTACGAAGAACTTTATAACCTACCTCCTGAGCAGAATCCCCCTAAAGATTCAAGACTGCATAAATCCATCATCGAAGAGTTCCTTACACATCGTTGTCCAAAGCCAATAACGCAAGAGCAAGCACACAAAATAAATGGCCCATTAACAGCAGAAGAGTTCAAACCTGCAATCAAACATATGAAAATAGGCAAAAGTCCAGGCCCAGATGGATACTCCCTGATATATTACAAAACCTTCTCAGACCTATTTATTGATCCATTCCTTAGACCATTTAATCTTTTATCTAGAACCAATGCCCCACACAATAACCTCTTAGAAGCACATATCTCAATCATCCCAAACCCTGGAAAAGATCAAGAACTTGCTGCCAATTACTGCCCCATATCACTTTTAAATATAGACATACATTTTTTTGCAAAGATACTTGACAACCGTTTACTTCCCCTGATCAAAAAACTGATAGAAAAAGACCAAGTTGGTTTTGTTCCAGGCAGAGTAGCCAGGGACAACACCATAAAGGCACTAAACAACCACCATTGGCTCACTAAATTGAAATACACAGGATTTTTCCTTTCACTAGACGTGGAGAAGGCATTTGACAGGCTGGTGTGGGATTACCTTGAAGCTGTCCTTCATGCTATATGTCTCGGCTTCTGACTTATACGCTTCATAATGTCATTATATATCAACCCCACCGCGAAAGTCCTGGTAAACGGCCTCCTGTTAAATGCCTTCTCTATCAAAAATGGAACCCATCAGGACTGCCCCCTCTCCTCCCTATTATTCATTCTCACCCTTGAACCTTTCCTTCACAAGCTGCGTGAAATCAAAAGTATTCGAGGGATTGTAGCAAACAATACAAGATAGCTGCTTTTGCGGATGACATTCTCTTATTTCTCTCAGACCCGCATATATGCCTACTCAACCTTTTCCATGATTTACACTTATTCCAATATATAGCACATTTTAAAATTAACTTTACTAAATCAACCGCCCTAAACATAACTTTACCAGAATCCCAAGTTCAAACGTGAAAACAAAATTTCCCCTTCTCATGGCAAACAGATGCTATAACCTACCTAGGAATCAAACTACCAGCCCAGCTTGATACTCTATACATTAAAAACTATCACCCTAGCCTCAAAACCATATCTGATGACCTACAAAAATTGAACAAGTCACATTTTTCATGGTTGGGGTGGAGGGGGGGGGCAGCGATCATAAAAATGAATGTCCTACGACAAATTCTTTATCTATTCCAAAGAATACCCAGCCGCCTACCGTCAATGTTTATGCCAGTCCTCAAAAAAAATTGTAGAAACTTCCTTTGGAACCATCAACAGTCTAGAATTAGCTATGCCCAGCTAAACAAAACTAAAATTAAAGGTGGGATAGGCCTGCTGGATATCAAGCACTACTATTGGGCCTGTCATCTACAACACATTTTCTTTTCAATAATTTTTATTAGGTTTCAATGCGAATGGTTTAGTTACAAACATTTCAGCAGCTTGATAGAATTCCCATACATATGTTTATAACATGTTGGTTAGTATATACATTTGATTTAAAGGCTAGAAGAAGATCTTCCTAGGTTACTACGCGATAGGGGGGAATTCTGGACTATACTAATTCAAGTATTAGGAGTGGGTTGAGGATTGTATCTGTCACCTTCAGCCCCCACCCCTTTGGGAACATACTGTGGCGGGCTGAATGACATCCAAGCTTACTAATTAAACGTTATCAGTATTGATGATTCTTCTGTTTAGTATCAATGCGTAAAATAGGTCGGATGTTGACTTTGCTGTGGTCCAGAATTCCTCCCCAACATCAGCATATCAGAGTTATCGTGCTGAAACCTCTTAGACTATAAAGAGTTAAATAGTAAGATAGTTTAAACAATAACATAGGAAGTTCTGGAGATGTTAATATTATATAGATCATAAAATACCAGAATTTGACCAAACCCGAGATGACCTCTACTTATTGGTCACACGTATGTTCCTAAGAACCCTCCTTGTAGGAAGAGTACCATTCAATCCAAGGTTCCCATCTTGTTTGTGCAATTTTATATTTTCCCTGGGAATATGCAAACATCTTTTCGTAAGTAATGTGTGAATTGGTAGTTTGAATAACTTCCCGTATCGTAGGGGGCTCTTTCTCCCTCCAATGTCTGGCAATTACTAGTCTAGCGCTTAGGAGAAGATGTGATATTACGTATCTGTGGGTGGTAGGTATTAATTCAATACCCAGAGAAAGGATTGCCATTTCAGAGCTCATATTAAGTTGGATACCTACGATCCGATTTATAATGTCAAATATTTCTATCCAATATTTGCATATAATGGGGCATTCCCAAAATATGTGGTGTAATGTGCCTCTATGTCCACAGAGTCTCCAGCATGACGGGGAAACTTCACTAGTGAAGTTCGTCAGTCTGGATGGTGTAAAATACCATCTCAATACTAATTTTTGTGTAAGCTCCCATAGATTGGCATTTCTGGTGGATCTATATGTTATGTCTAAGGCTTGGGTCCATTGTTCTTCTGTATAGCTAAAATTAAGATCGGACTCCCATCTCTTCATGGACAAGGATTTGGTGAACGTTGTTTTTTGATTTAAGAAGGTATAGAAGAGGGAAATCCCCTTTAGTTTGGAGTTCAGAAAATATGCTTTAATTTTCCATGGTAAAGTAGTAGAGGTGCCAGGGAGTGATTTCAAAAGGCGGGTTATTTGAGAATATCTGTAAAACTCGCTATCTTGTATTCCGTATTCTATTTGGATTGTTCGGAATGTTTTGGTTGTCGGGCCTATTTTAATATCCTCCACTGTGTTTATACCCTTGGTTGTCCAGTGTGATACATTTAGGTCAGGGATTAGTAGATTTAAGGCAGATATGGGTAAGTCTATTGTTGCTGTGCCAGTCGACTCAAAAGGGGTTTTTATCATGTCTTTCCAAGCTTGTAGGGAGGCCGTTATAGTGGGGGAGAATTTGTACAGTTTATGGGTGATAAGTTTGCTGGTTAAAAGTAAATTTGATAAATTCCTGGTTGGACTTTGCGCTAATTCTAGGTCAATCCATCTCGGACTTTGTTCATATATGAACCATTGCTTGAGTTGTGCTAGTATAGCAGCAGTGTGGTAATCTTTTAATACTACTTGCCCTATACCCCCAATGGCTTTAACCTTGATCAATTTTTTGAATGCACATCTAGCCCTCCTCCCCTGCCATAGATAAATATTTAGTAAAGCTTGAGCTCTGGAGAAAAACTGGTCAGACACTGGAATTGGCATAGCTCTGAATAGGTACAAGAATTGAGGTAGTATAAGCATTTTGAATGCTGCTAAGCGTCCCATCCAGGACAGCTCTGTTCTAGTTAAGTCTTGCAATTTGGACTTTAGTTCGCGTAAAAATGTATTGTAGTTGGTTTCTACTAATTTGGATGTATGGGGAGTGAGGGTAATCCCTAGATATTTAATGCCCTCTTCGCTCCAAGTATATGGGAACCTTGATTTCAATTCTATCTCAGTATCTTTGTCAGTACCTATGCCCATTATATAAGATTTACTTTCATTTACTTTTTAGTATGACAATTTGTTAAACAATTGTAAAGCTTGGTGTACTTCTGCCAGGGAGGACCGAACCTCAGTAAGAACCAATATGATGTCGTCTGCAAATAGACTTATCAGATGTGTGGATGAAGGAGTTGGAAAGCCCTTAATTCGAGGATGTGTTCTGATGTGGATCGCTAGTGGTTCAATCAGTAGATTGAATATTAAGGGCGACAATTCGTGTAAACTCGAGCGGATGGATTTGAGTATAAGGCCATTATTGTCATGAGGATATGACCTGAGAAGCCAAAGGACTCTAGTGTTCTGGTTAAGTACAGCCAGTGGACTCTATCAAAAGCCTTCTCTGCGTCCAAAGCCAGAAGCAGAGAAGGCTTCCCCCGGGTCTCAGCTAAATGTATTATGTTTATCAGTCTACTAGTAGCATCTGAGGTTTGTCTTGATTTAGTGAATCCAGTTTGATTGGGATGTATGAGTAAGGGCATAATATCAATTAGGCGCATAGCTATCATTTTTGTGTATATTTTTACATCAATATTTAGTAATGAAATTGGTCTGAAGTTCATAGGCGAGGTTGGGTCCTTCCCTGGCTTGGGTAAAGTTACAATAAGTGCTTCCAACATTTCATGCGGGAATGAGGACGAGGCAGCAGCAGTATTAAATATATTGTTTAGATGAGGTATTAATAATTCTTTAAATACCCTATAGTACTCTCCCCCAAATCCATCTGGTCCAGGAGATTTATTGATTGGTAGTGATTCTATAACTACTGAAATCTCCTCTGTTGTGAAAGGTTGGTTTACTGTTTGTAGATGTTTCTCTGTGAGTTTAGGGATGTCTAGTGCGGATAAAAATTTATTGATCATCTCCAGTGTGGGTTGGTGAGTGGACTCATCATTTTTTAGATTGTAAAGTGTACTATAATAGTGACTGAAAGCATCCGCTATTTTTTGAGGATGGTATTCCTTTTGTTTAGTGCTGGGGTGTAAGATAAATGGAATTTTGGATTTATAGCTGTGGCCTTTGATTTTATGTGCTAATATTTTCCCCGCTTTGTTCCCGTTGGCATAGTATGTCATCTTAAGGCGTTTATTATAATTTTCAAAACTGTCCAAAAAGGACAGTCTAAGTTCGTGGCGGAGGTGGGATATTTTTTCTGTTATGTCATTTTTTGGTTTGATTTTGTTTAGGGATTCTAGTTTTTGTAGTTCCTCTGTGATCGTTTTAATGTGCTGCTGCCTCTGCCTCTTGTCCCTTGCACCCAGTTGTATCAAGACACCCCTCATGAACGCCTTGTGGGCATTCCACAGTGTGAATGGGCTCTGTACCGACAAAAGGTTGTCGGCAAAGAACTCACCCAGCTTAGATTTCAGTATATCATTATACTTTTTTTGTTGCAATATATAAGTGTTCAGTCTCCATACGGAGTTAGGTGATGGGGCTGCTGTATCTTCAATGGACAGGGTCACGGATGCATGGTCCGACCATGTTATAGTGTTGATTGTTGATCTTTTGGCTTTGATGAGGGTTTGTTGGTCGACTAAGAATAAGTCGATTCTGGTGTAGGTGCGGTGAGGTAGCGAGAAGAAGGTGTAGTCTCTCTCTTCCGCATGAAGGCAGCGACAAGCATCAAAGAGGGAATGTTTATATAGAGCTGGTTGAAGTGTGGGGACACATCTTTTTGGTTTAGAGGTAGAGTCTAAGGATGGTTCTGGTATAATGTTGTAGTCTCCACACATGACCAGACGCCCCATTTGATGGCGGCGAACTTTCGCCATCAGGATATGGAAAAAGCGCAGTTGGTGTTGATTCGGGAAATATGAGTTGACCAGAGTATAAGTCACCGAGTTTAGATCACATATAAGAATTAAATACCGTCCTTGTGGGTCAGCAATCCGTTCACGGAGAGTAAATGCAAGCGAGTCTCTTATTGCTGTCATAACGCCTTTGGTTTTATTATCCGCGTTAGCTACAAATATGTTGGGAACGTTTCTATGAGTACACAGTGGTGGGGATGTTTTGCTCCCATTTATTGCCGCTTCATCGTCCCCTTGGATGGCTTTGTATGTGGGGTTGTTGTGCTGCGGCGAGACCTGGGGCGAGTCTTGCCTACCTCCTGTGCGATCTGGTGAAAAGAAGTCCATCAATCTGTGCGGCTTCTTCTGGTCTTTCCTTTTCTTTGACATCTCGCGGCCGGTTCCCAGCTGATGTGGAGTCTGTGTAGGGCGATTTGTGCCTTCTTGGGCCGTTGCTGTGAGCCGCTAGGTCCCTGTAATGTCGGAGCTCCGGAGCTATGCGACCGTCCGGCTCGGCATCAGACCACGCCCCTCTACAACACATTTTCGATTGGCACAGCCGCTCCCAGATAAAGGACTGGGTAAACCTTGAGAACTCCTTCTCTAAAATTCCTATTAGGGCTCGCCATGGTTTTGCCACAATCTTTTATCCAAAGACATAACCAAACACCCTATTATAGGCCCCTCCATACAGTGTTTCAACAAAATTTGCCGCATATCCAAATTATCCTCAATTCCAGGCCCCGTAACGCCATTGCTCATGAACCCAAATTTTTCCTCCAGGGCTTAACCGACATCCACTTTCAAAAAGTCAGACAAGACTAACATACAAATCCATCATCTCCTCACCAATGGCAGGATACAATCCCTAGTACAGGGGTATGCAACTAGTGGACCTCCAGCTGTTTCTGAACTACAAGTCCCATGAGGCATAGCAAGACTCTGACAGCCACAAGCATGACACCCAGAGGCAGAGGCATGATGGGACTTGTAGTTTTGTAACAGCTGGAGGTCCGCTAATTGCTGTCCCTGGCCTAGAACATATAAACACAAGTGCGCCCGCTACACAACTAACCACTATAGAATACTTTCAAATCAGACACTATGTCAATTCCATCCCACGCTCAACGGATCTTGCCAAACCTTTTACCCCCTTTGAAAAATTAAGTGCGGCCCAAACCCCACAGCGTCATCTCATTTCAACTATCCATAACATACTATGGGAAAATACTCAAGCAAAGGAAGGAAAATTCTGTACGGCCTGGGCCCATGACCTTCATATAAACCTCACAAACAACAATTGGGAAAAAATGTATCACCACATACATAAAGGATCCATAAATGTGACTATTCAAGAAAATAATTATAAAATAGTCTCCCGTTGGTACCGCACCTACTCTGTTCTACACAAAATCAATGAATCTATTTTTGATCAATGATGGAGAAGCCAGCGAGCACCAGGTGACATCCTACACATTTGGTGGGACTGCCCACTCATCCAATTCTTTTGGAAAAAGTACATACTCAAATAAACAGCTTAACATCCAGATCTCTTTAATTCACACCGGCTCAACTCCTACTACATTACAATACCTCCTCGGCCGCCTCATACCACAAATCCTTAGCAATGATGTTAATAAATGCAGCTAAAATATGCATTCCCAGACTTTGGGTACCTCCAAAACCACTTCACTAACAGACTGGTATAAACATATAAAGAAAACATCAGGGTTGGAAGAACTCTTTTCAATAGCTCATGACACCACCCAAAAATGTACAGCCACATGGGCATGTTGGATACAATTCCAGACCTCCAACGAATACAAACAGTCAATGACTACGCCTTTGGCACACCAACGGTAAGAATGATAATACCCATCTCTTCACATAATAGAGCTAAACATCCCTCCTCAAGCTGCCAGTCGTAGTTTAAGATTAAGAAAAACAGATCAATATCCACGTGACCAAGATACTAAAAATCTATAAACCAAGGAAAATATATCAAACTTCTAAACCAAATGACATCCCTGCACCCACTTACCTAGTCACGCCAACCTATCTAGACAAATAAACAACTCCCAACTTCTGCACACTAAAAACAGTATTTTTAAAATTCACCTTCGGCGGGGCCTTCTCATATATCTCCACATATCCCCCCCCCACCCTCCATTCCGTCCCTCTCACCAACCCCTCCCCCCCACTTTTTTTTGTTTCTTCTTTCGCGCATGAGCATGGACAACCTAAAGTACCAGTGCTGGATGCCTGTACAGAATGCGCAAATATCCATATCTCACACAAAATTACTATACAATATGATAGTCAATTGAGGTTTACTCCTCAAACCTATTAAACTCTGATACGTCCTCTCTACCATATTTCTTATCATAGACAGTATCATTGTCTATTTCAAGAATCATTGTTTTGGTTCACTTAAATACCTCTTGTTCACTATAAGGCCTCATGCACACTGGACGTTTTTTGACATTTTTACAGCTGCTGTTTTCAGCTGCAGATTTTTTTTCTACAATCATTAAACTCTCCATTATGTTATCCTATGTGCCCATGCACACATAGGCTGTTATCAACAGTTTTGAGCAGTGATGTTTTTGAGCTGTAAAAAAAACCCAACACCAGAGGGTTCTGAGGTACTTTTTTCAGCTGTAAAAACGCTCTAACGCCCAAAAATGCTCACTAACGCTCAATAGCGCCACTCACCAACGTTTTTGGACATTTTGTATGCATTAAAAAAACCCAAAAAAATGTCAGCGCTAAAAAACGCTCACTAGCGCACAATAACGCTCATTAACGCCGCTGCAAAAACACTCAAGAAAGATGAAAAAATCACTTATAAGCTACTGATGTTTTTAGGATGCTTTTTTAATGTTCTGTGTGCATGAAGCCTAATCTGTACAAGATGTTCACTGAAGAACATAAAGATTTGTAACTGTTGTTCCAATTCTTGCTTCTATCACAGCTTTCTGTGACAAACTCTCAATGGTTCTTCGTCATATGGTTACTGTTAATGGTTTTACATTGAATGTATGTAAACATTGCAGTTAATTCAATAAGGCATTTTAAAAAGAAAGGAAAAGAAAAGAAAGAAAGATAGAGAGGAAGAGAGAGAGAAAAAAGGAAGGAAGGAAGAGAGAGAGAGACAGACAGACAGAGAGAGACAGAGAGAGAGATTGAGAGACAAAAGAGAAACTCTCCACTCTCATCCCTGACTTCAACTCAATAGAAGAGAAGCGGAATCTGAAAATTCTACTAGAAGAGGAGTCAACGGTGAAAATAGCTGCACAATATGTGACACCATGTCACAGACTGAGAAGAACATGAAAAACTGTGGACTTTAAAATCCTTTACATGGATCCATCCCCTATCCCCTTTGAAATCACCCCTTACTTCCGAAATGTCCCTATAGCTATCCCCCAGCCTTCCAATCCAAACACATGCAACACAATTGCTTTGGCAATGCTAAAATTGGTATTTGGTCCTGTTAATAAAGCTTTCTGAATTTGAATGTGAAAAGAGAAACAAAGAGAGAGAGAGAGAAAGAAAGATAGAAAGAAAAAGAGAGAAAAGGAGAAAGGGAGGGGGAGAGAGAGAGAAGGAGAGAGAGAGAGAAAGAGAGAGAGAGAAAGAAGGAGAGAGAGAGAAAGAGAGAGAGAAAGAAGGAGAGAGAGAGAAAGAGAGAGAGAAAGAAGGAGAGAGAGAGAAAGAGAGAGAGAAAGAAGGAGAGAGAGAGAGAAAGAAGGAGAGAGAGAGAAAGAGAGA
>BLSH010124638.1:140017-150724 GCA_018402905.1 Glandirana rugosa
GAAAAAAGAGAGAGAGAGGAAGAGAGAGAGGAAGAGAGAGAGAGAGGAAGAGAGAGAGAGAGAGAGGAAGAGAGAGAGAGAGAGAAGAAGGAGAGAGAGAAGGAGAGAGAGAGAAAAAAGGGGGGAGAGAGAGAGAGAGAGAAGGAGAGAGAGAGAAGGAGAGAGAGAAGGAGAGAGAGAGAAAGAAGGAGAGAGAGAAGGAGAGAGAGAAGGAGAGAGAGAGAAAGAAGGAGAGCGAGAGAGAGAGAGAAAGGAGAGAGAGAGAAGAGAGAGAAAGAGAGAGAGAAAGGAAGAGAGAAAGAAAGAGAGAGGGAGAGAAGGAAAGGGAGGGGGGAGAGAGAAAGGAGACAGGGAGAATGAGAGAGAGAGGAGGAAGAGAGAGAAATAGAGACAAGGAGCAAGAGATAGAGAGAGAAAGAGACAGAGACAGACAGATAGAGAGAGAGAGAGAAAGAAAAAAGGTAAGTAAGACAGGGAGAGGGAGAGAGAGAGAAAGGAAGAGAGAGAGAAAGAAAGAGATAGAGAGGAAGAGAGAGAAATAGAGACAAGGAGCAAGAGACAGAGAGAGAAAGAGGCAGAGACAGACAGGTAGAGAGAGAGAGAGAGAGAGAAAGAAAGAAAGCGAGAGAGCGCACTCTCCACCGCAAACCATAGAAGGTCAGTGTAGGATGTCTGGTGTTCAATGAATGCAAAAACATGATAACATGATAACCCTTTGCAAAAGGAACCTCAGGTGAGGTTCTCTCCACCATCTACGCACCCCTGAACGGCAGGCAAATTCCCAAGTCCTGGTCTTACTAACTATATAACTTTTATTTTCCTTTTCTATTCTTTTTCTATCTTCTCTTAATGTAACATGGACATATGTACTAATCTGATTTACTGTAAAATATGCTATTTTAGAACTCATGAAAATATTATGTGAAGTTTGATTACAAAAATCCTCAGCCAACTTCATCTTATTTATGTACAATATTAACACACTAGTGTTTGTTTTTGTGAATGCTCTGAGATATATTGTATATCATATTTCATATATTTTATTGTTTTAAAATAATCTTTAATGAAAAAACAAAACAAAAGCATGGAACTTCCTGTATATCAGTAATCTATTCCTCTCCTGTGGAGGTGCGGGGTGTAGTCAGTTGTGTACTGCAGTTTACCCAGAATGCAGTATAATTATTGCAGCAATGTTTGAAGAGTAAAGAGCATGTAAATGTTCATAGTTTAGGTACATAGTATAATCCCTGGCTGTATGACATTTCATTTTCTAAGGTGCTGTGTATCATAAGCCACAGCCATTAATCAAATACAATGCTTTCTTCTTTGTTCATTGTTTGTTACATCTCAGTGCTGTAGATCTCCTGCATCCCATCCACAGCCCCTTTCAGCCTACATACATTCTGTGATGGCTGCATGGCCTAATTATGACAACAGTTGTTTAATGTTTATCGGCACATTACACCAGTATTACTAGCTAGGAAAGCATTTGACAGGGTGAAAATGCAAATGGGAGATGAGGATCTTCATGATGGTATTAGCTTATTGAAAGCTGCAGATTTAAAACCGTTTTAAATGACCTATGCAATTACATTTAACATATTAAAGCCTGTGTGAGATATTCATGACGTGGGTTTGCATACTTCAACTTCAAGCCGCATTCTGTTTAATATTTACTTACAAAGGTGAAAGGATTTCTTATTATTAATTGAAGTCCTAAGTACATTGCAAGTTATAGATAATATTTTTCACTATTTATCAAATCCACATTTGAGAGAATAATGTGAGAAGTACAAAATCCAACAATTTCATAATGTTATTTCCGAGCACTCAAGACCAAGTTTCACAGTTCTGAAAACCACAGAATCGTCTAAAGCTGACCAAACGCTGTGCAAATTTTGTTCATCGGATGGTCAAGCTCTCCTCAACAAAAAGTTGATTATTGGCTAGACTTTGTCAAAGGCGTCTGCTGGAAAATTTTCATCCGAACAAGTACTTTGGTAACCTTCTGTCAGAATACAGTAGTCACAGCAGGAGATGCATTCATCCATGCTATATAATGTGGATGAAGAAATCACTTTATGGACGGTGAACATCCAGCTTTATATCTTATGCTTAGTACTTTACATTTCCAGAACTTGCAGTCAGTTACAGCAATGGTTCTCAACCCTGTCCTCAAGTACCCCCAACAGGTCTTGTTTGCAGGTTTTCCTTTATCTTGCACAGGAGCTTTAAATCAGAGTCAATGGCTTGGTATTTTGGACTGCTATTTTATCTAAGAGAAATTCCCAAAACATGGCCCATTGGGGGTACTTGAGGACAGGGTTGAGAAACACTGACTTACAGCATCTGTCTTTTGCTACATACTTGCAATTCTCTACAGATAAAGAATAGTATTACAGGTGTATTATGAATATATAAAATTATGTTGTGTAA
Source organism: Glandirana rugosa (assembly GCA_018402905.1). Lineage (NCBI taxonomy): Eukaryota > Metazoa > Chordata > Amphibia > Anura > Ranidae > Glandirana > Glandirana rugosa. The sequence goes on from BLSH010124638.1 coordinate 142,454, forward strand.
TCTATTGATTAGCAGCACTGCACATTTATCCAGGAGCTCAACAAAGCATGAGGTTCTATGTAAAGCAAAAGACAAGGTGGCACTCACGGGACTTGAACACTCAGTGATAAGGTTCACTTTTCAAGCCACTTTTTCTTTGGGACTATAGTAGTTTGCAGTACTGTACAGTTATAATGACGGACTCAGATGCACATTTTTTATCACATTTTATAACTTTGCTGTCTAACCAAATGTCACATTTGATAAACCGCACTCACATAGAAAAGCAATGATGTAAAGGTTCAAAATATTACTTACTCAAAAGACTCAAACCTTTTCCTGTATGATTTCGTTTCTCTTATATTTGTTGTACCTGCACGTATAGTGAACACTCCTCCGATGGTAAGGTCACCCTCTTGATAAAAACCAAAATCTTCATCTACAGCTCTTATCTTGAGAGAACAGTGCGATGATGAGCTCTGAGTGGTGACTCTGCAAAATGTCATCCACAGGACAATCCAATAGAGATGGAATTTCTGTATATTAAATACAGCTGAAACACTAATCTTCATAATCATTAACAATAGGAAACTCATAGTGACATAGTGCCTACTAAAATCTGTTTTCTGATGCTGTGCAATGACCACTGACATCACTGTAGTATGTGTCAGTGTTATTATCTCTCCTCTCCCCTCTCCTTTTTATACAGTTCAGCGTGATACATTTCTTATTGTTCTGAATATACTATAGGCTTACCATTCTGGATCTACCTTTAGCTCCTTCCCATATTAAACTTTCAAGAAAAAACAAAAACAAAACATAATTATAACATCTAACTTCACATGTACATGCAATTTTAAAAACCAATTGAAGAACCCCTATGGGTGGGACTTTCAAAGTGGGGGAACCAAAGATCATCAAAAACACATCTACATATGTATCAAATTCACATTTATTTTCACAGGTATAAAAATTACAAAAATGTTGTAAAAATGAGAAATAAACCAATTAGTGTATAAACGTATTCTGTTAAAATATTAGATTGTTCAAATGTAGCAGACTCGCACACATCTGCGTGTAGGTTCCTTAACATCATTCTGCTATCCTACGAAAGAGGAAGAAAGCCCGATGCGTTTCAGGTTCAAGCCTTTCATCAGGGGCGTGTAGCAGAATGCAATTTATATATCTGGACGTACTTTGTCCAATAACAATACTCAAAAGGATTTCGCCTTCAGAGCTCAAGGGATTGGGATTTCCTAGTCATATGATGAATGGGAAAATGATGTGGAGATGTTTCAAATCACAGCTCAAGGACAGATACCTAAAGCCTTGCTGTATATTAAATGATCCAAGATAAGGGGTTCTATCAAATCAATGGGAGCAAGAGGAAAGGAGGGTAAATGCCAGAGAGTCCTCCCCACCACTTCACACTAGAGCACAATGTTTTTCAGTCTGACATTTTTGACCTGATCTTGGGAGCGTTAGGAGTGATTGGAGGCCTCCCCCCCTTTTGACATATGACGGTAGATCCCGTCGTTTAAGCTATACAAGCTACATTGACTGCTGTCTGATATTGCTGCCTACCTTGGATCATTATATGGAAACAGTGTAGGGCAGACTGAAAAACATTGTGCTCTATTGTGAAGTGGTGGGGAGGACTCTCTGGCATTTATCCTCCTTTCCTCTTGCTCCCATTGATTTGTGATCGTACGACCAAGCCGAACGTAGTGACGTGTTATGAACGTATAAAGAGAAAGTTCAGGAGCATGTAATTAGCATTCGGCCATTCCTAACTTCTGAGCATGCGTTTTTTGGACAATACAACTTGTTGGATCAACTTCTCTGTACAGACAATACAACAGTCGTACAACCGCTTGTTGGTACTACCAAGTTTTCTAGTCTGCTCATACAACTTCTGTTGTACGACCGTCGTACGTTGGCTGTTCTAATCGCGTGTACTAACGGTTGATTTAGCATACAACGGTCGTTCATACAACCTGTTGTATACGATCTTCGACCCGTGTGTACTAGGCATAAGACTCCTAGAGAGCTCTTGTCTCTCTCTCATGGAGCCGTCTCCTACTGGGACCCTCCCGACCTCCTAGGCCAGAACTTCTGTCTGCTGGGTGGAGCTGTCTCCAAGTGTGAGCACTGATCCTGGGAAGACTATGAACCCAGCCCACAGGTGTGCAATTAGCATGTCTGCCTTTAGACCACTTTCAGGCTGGGTTCACACTTGTCCGATAAACGGACCGACATTGTGAGCACAAGTCACATGACATCACCAAATCAATGTTTCCCAATGAGAGCCATCTTAACTGGTCTGACACAAGTCGGTCTGACTTTGAAAAAGGTTCCTGTACTACTTTGGTCCGACTTTGGTGCTACTTCAGCCCATTGAATATCATTGAAGTCGGATCAAAGTTGGATCCTTGTTCTAACCATCCAACTTGTGACATCCGACTTGGTGATTACAGCAGCAGTTAAAGGAATTTATCTCACACTGGGATTGTTTTGATTGGTCAAAGGACAAGTCACTATCTCAAAGTCGGAGCAAAATCTAATCTTGTTCATTCAAGCCGGATGGAAGTAGGACCGAAGTAGGACAGAAGTAGGACCGATGTTGCAGGGCAAAGTAGGATCAAAAGTCTGACCGTTTTTGTGTCGGATAGTGTGAACCCAGCCTTACACTTGTGCGAGCTGTCCTGCGATTTGGGACAGCAAAGTCCCATGACAAGTTGTTCCACATTATTTCCAATGAGTACCGTTCATATCTGTATGACTTTCAAGTCGTACCGACTTCACAGTAGTCCCTGCATTACGTTGGTCCAACTTTGATGCCACTTGAGGTCCATAGACTTCAATGTTAAACCCTCAAAGTCTCAGGCAAATCACACCTGAATAATATAGATGTGATTTCTGTACTACTTCTGTACGACTTTGTAATATGTTTTCATTGAGCCAAAGTTGCAACAAAGTCGGACCAAAGTATTACTGATCCCAAATCGTGTCAAAATTGAGGTAAAATCGTGGCCAAAAGTTGCGGTAAAATTGGGTCACACAAGTGTAAAAGGGGCCTTAACAAAATCAGGTGTATATTGCCAATCCACAGTGTGACACGGGGTTGCCTCTCCACAGAGGCCATACAAGCTTCGACATATAAGCAATTTCTTTTCCGGTCATTATCTTTCTATAGGAATTTTCGACTTATAGTTGACAGCCCATTCCATTGATATGACACACATATGAAAGTGGATTTCAAAGCTCATCCGTTTTGCAGATCAACGCAATGCCATTGACAGTTTTGACTCTGGCTAATCGAATCCAAACTAAATTGAGTCTAGATCAATCAGAAGGGAAGTTATTCCCATTCTATTGTTCATGAAATCAATAGTTTTGATCCAATTGTAAATTGAACAGATAATATATTCTGACTGTGTGCAGCGCTAGGAGCTGCTAGTAGTATGGGCCTATTTCCTGCCTTACAGCATACACAGCCAGGCCACGTGGCATTTTCAGCATTCTTTGGCTCAATAATAAATCTAGGGGTTTCTTTTAGCGTTTTTATTGGGAACAGGCACTTATGGGGAAAGAGATGGGGAACATGGGATACCCCAAACTGTAGAACTGCAGAAGCTGCTAAGACTGCTAAGCTTCTGACTGCTCTGTACAAAAATGCAGGCTGTGGGGCAGAGCTTGGCCGCACACTGAGATGGCTGCCTGATCTCCTCTCTCTCCCAACACAGGAAAGATTTTTTAGCACAGGACCTGCTAACTGGACAATCCACCATCCAAAATCACATTTCTGGATACTACTAATCCCCCACAAGTGACAGGAAAAAAACCCCATCCTGCAGAGCCAAGGAAGCTCACTGAATTTTTCAGTGAGGCCTGCCATGCGGGCAGGCAGAACGGAGCCGGGGCCTCCAGTAAACTATCTCTCCCAAATCCGCACTCCACTTCCTCCGGAGAGCCCACTGACGACATGGACTGAGAACGTTCTTAAGCATATGCTACTCTCACTACAGAAAGATCTGAGGAAAGACCTCAGAAAAGATATCAATCAAGCCGTCGCCCACATGCAACACCAAATAGACGAGCTTGGCGAATGAACAGACATGATTGAACATCAAATGAGTAACTACGCCACTGCATATAACGAACTTGTGGATGCACACCAAGCAGAATAACTACAACGCATCACAGTGAAAATGGCGGACCTAGAGGACCGTTCGCGCAGAAACAATCTCAAAATCAGGGGGATCCCTGAGTCTGTCACCCCTGGGGTGACCCCTGGGGTGACAAAGCCAGCATCGTAAACCACTCCAGAACATGATGGTCCCCCAACTCCTCTTCACCCACGCTACAACTTGACAAAGAGATCTTACAACAGGACTTGAAAGCCTACCTAGGCGCCTTGATCCTTCATCCCCACCCCCAGAGACACTTTCTGGACATCATTAACGCAAACCACACAGTATGGTCTTCGCTTAGAAACATAGCAGCTACTTTGTCCCAAAATACCCTGGATCTCATCCCACTATCCTCCCTGGAAAAAATAATACCGGACCTCAACACCCAAAAATGGACCTCGGCTGGAATCACCACAGTGGGACAATTATACTCCCATAAGGTACTCTGCTCCTTCCAAGACCTCTCCTCATCCTATCAGCTTCCCCGTACTTAATTTTACCAGTACCTTCAAATACGTCATGCATTAAAAGATATTCAAATCAGTGACTCTGATACACTAAGTCCCATTCTGAACATAATACGCTCACCCACAAAAACTCTCACAGGTTATAGGTCCCCTATACCTATCCCTAGCATCCTCAGCCAACCTACAAAAACCAAAGCTATTCACAACCTGGGAAAAAACACTCTCCTTCACAGCAACTCCAGAACAATGGCACACAGCAGAACTCCTTCCAAGGAAACACTCCAAGTGTACTCTCCATTGGGAAAACGCACAGAAAATCTCATTCAACTGGTATCTTAACCCTCAGAAACTGGCCAGAATATACCCAGACCAGTCTCCGCTATGTTGGAGAAAATGCAACAACCAAGGTTCTCTTTACCACATATGGTGGCAATGCCCTTTTCGTCCAACCTTTCTGGGATCAACTCTTCAAATTAACCTCTTCCATCATCAACCATAAACTATCTCCGGACCCCAAAGTAGCCCTACTCGGAATAGGCATCGAAACATGGCCCGTTAAGTACCACTCCATCCTTACACATATTTTTATAGCGGCCAGACTCGCTATAGCCCGCAAATGGAAATCTACTACCCCACCAAGCATCAGTGAAGTGACTCTTATCCTCAATGACCATGCTCAGCAGGAATACTCTTTTGCAAAAGCTCACCTTAACCACTTGCCGACCGCCGATCGGCATCTGACGGCGGCAAAGTGGCTCTGTAAGGCAAACCGCCGTCATACGACGGCGGGCGCCAGATCGCGCACAGTGAGCGCGCGCCGCCGGAGGCGCGCCCGCGCGCTCACTGTGTCCGGGGGGGGGCCAGGGAGCGGGTGCGGCGGCTTCGATTGCCGCCGGCCACCCACGATGCCCCCCCCGGAGTGAAGGAGCGGAGGTCCGTGTAAGTAAACACGGACCTCCGCTCTGTGTGAGGGGGAAGGGCTGTGATCACAGCCTTCCTGTACGTGAAGGCTGTGACCACTTCCCTTCCCCAGGTAGGCAAGCCCCCATACAGTTAGAACACGCCCAGGGAACATAGTTAACCCTTAGAACGCCCCCTGCAGGTTAACCCCTTCACTGCCAATGGCATTTACACAGTAATCAGTGCATTTTTATAGCACTGATCGCTGCATAAACGCCAATGGTCCCAAAAAAGTGTCAAAATGGTCCGACATGTCCGCTGAAATATCGCAGTACCGCAAAAAATCGCAGATCGCCGCCATTATTAGTAAAAAATAAAAAAAAAATAAAAACCCCAAAAATGAATTCTCATCATCCGTAAACGCGACCACTTTTGCGCAAACCAATCAATAAACGCCGATTGCGATTTTTTTTATCGCAAATATGAGGAAGAATATAAATCGGCCAAAAACTGTGAAAAAAAATGTTTTTTTTATATTTTTTTTTTGGATTTGTATTTTGGCAAAAAGTAAGAAATTTGGTTTTTTTTGCAAAATTGTCGCTCTTCTTTTGTTTATAGCGGTGATCAGAAATGACGCAGAGGGGATCAAATACCACCAAAAGAAAGCTCTGTTTGTGGGAAAAAAAGGACGCAAATTTTGTTTGGGTACAACGTCGCACGACCGCGCAATTGTCAGTTAAAGCGACGCAGCGCCGAATCGCAAAAAGGGCTCCGGTCCTAAAGCTGGAAATCCTTCCGGTCCTTAAGTGGTTAAACAAGATCTGTTCCTCAAAGATTGGCACCCATGGACAACACACCCACAATCCTCATTCCAAAGCTAACCCACATAACTGATGACTCTCAGCTTCAAATTTTCTGGATATATCCTATACTCTAAGACTTAATCTAAACAACGCTGACTAATCCAAGCAGCATAATTTCAACAATCCTTTATATAAAGGTCTACCACCACACCTGAAATAACTACTTCAACCCTCTACTTGGGCTATACCAGTTCACCAACAATCCCTACCTGTTTCCCCCCCATTTCTTATTCCTCCTCTTCTGCCTTCCCTCTTTCATCTTCTCTACTGAAATAATATAAATATGTTATGTTTTGTTTCTTAGAACTCATATGCAACACAAATGTAGAAGCCTTACTTCAAGCAGACTCATGCCTCAATGTGACCAAAAGACATTAATTATTATTAAGCCCAAGACACAGTTTTGTTCCCAATGGGGCTGTCAGGGCAACGATACCGCTACCTCTCACTCATACTTGGAATTATTCAGATACCCAGAGGCCTCATTGAGAGCATGCGCCTAATACCTTTATCAAGTCATACTTTACTCTGTGTTCTTGAAACCACATTATCTATTATTGCTTTTCTTTTTGTCTCGTTGTATGATTCTTAAAAATTCAATAAAAATGTAATGGAAAAAAAAAATGCAGGCTGTATTGTACAAACTGAGGCTGCATTGCACTTTCACCTGGCTGATTAGTACAACTCCTGGCTATCTTGCACCAAGCACACAATGGATATATTGCACGCTCCTGGCCACTTTGCTCAGCTTCTGGCTGCACTGCACTTGCTTGTAAGATAAATCACCCCACAGTCACTTCTCCTCTGTAAGGCTTGATTCACATCAATGCATTTTGCTTTTCACCGTTTTTTTCACAGATTTTTGCTGTTCTTTCTGTGTTTTGCAGCAATTTTGCTGCAATTTTAACATGATCCGCGTTTTGCGTTTTCTTATTTTTAATTTGTTTTATGTTTTTTTTTTACCTAGCAGCCTACTCTGAACAAGGAGGGTGCTACATGTGCATGGCCAACCTAGGAGACCTAGATTAAAAATCTTTATGAATTAATTTTGAAGAGCATCTTATTAGGGTCTCCCCTTCTTGTAAAAATATTTTTACTTTCAAGAAATTGATATCCTGCTTCAATTTTTTTCTTTGGGTGTCCAATATTTGTCTTTCAATTCAAACTTAAAGCAGAATTACAGCCAAAATTAACAAGATAAAAAAACATAAAATAACAAACACAGCTTTTTCTGTAATATTCACCTTCAATTCAGCTATTTTTTTTAACGATTATAAAAGGTTTGTAAACCGTCATTTGCGATCTTTTGATCTTTGTTATGTGTGGTGGCATCCACATTAGATGTCGGTGCTGGGATCTTGGAGTATTGCGGCAAGGGTTGTTTGCTGTGGTGGCTAGATTGAGAATGCATTACAGGTAGAGTTGAGCGAACCTCTGGAAGTTCGGGTTCTGCTGGTCCGTCCGAACTTCGGGACAAAGTCCGGGTCCGGGTCCGGACGGAACCCGAACGATCGCACGGACAACGAACCCCATTGAAATCAATGGGGACCCGAACTTTTATGCACAAAAATGGCTGTAACAAAGTCCTGGAAAGCCCTAGAGGGCTGCAAAAGGAAGTAAAATGGGGGTAAGGGTAGGGCAAGTGCCCTACAAAAAAATGGGGACAGGGAAATAACTGTAAATATTTTAAAAAAAAGCAAAAATGGAGGTGAATGTGGATCATCTTCAAACTGTGTCTGAAAAGTATTAATTAACGGTAGAAGCCATATAACTGTTCTAAAATCATCTTCAAACTAGGGCAAGTGCCCTACAAATAAATTGGGATAGGGAAAATAAATTAAAATCAAGTAAAAAAACGGGAAGGGGGGT
>BLSH010124656.1:0-13473 GCA_018402905.1 Glandirana rugosa
GAAGGATCTTTTGACAAAGGTATACCATGGGACCTTCCAGATAACTGATATATATTTAGTCCACAAGCATTTATTGGAACAATTATTTCATGTGATCATCCTGCATGTTTAATAAATAATAATTATTTTATTTAAAAAATAAAAATAAAGGACATTGGCTAGTTTTTTTGTAGAGGTGAAGTGGAACGATTAGATCAATCTTTTAAAAAAAAAAAAATTAAAAGAAATAGCAAGGAGTTTCAGCCACTTCCAGGTTCAGTTTACTACTTCCATTAACAGAAATAAAAACCCATCAGATATTCTAACTCCACAATTGACTCATTTTTTTCTCTTTATTGTTGTCTGTGTTTTCATTAGAGGAATTCAAGGTTTGTCTTGGTGACCATCTTCACCTTGAAGTGAAATGAGGGACATCAAATATTTCGCAAAAGATGGGTGTAGATAAAGGGAGAATGAGGGGGGTCCTAAACCCTCCTGAGTGTCCACAGGGCAGTTAACACTGAGAGATACCAGACACTGGAAGCACTGCCACTTCTGCTGCCTGTCAGAGGCGGGCAGTTCTCAGAGGGTGAGCTAGACAGTTAAGAGTGTGGGAGGCTCTCCTTGGCTCCTTTTCAGCTCAAGTGTACATGCCCCAGCTAAAGGAAAACTTTACACTCTCAAATACCTAGTCTTATGTGTGAATTGTGGAGGGATAGAGAGATGTATTGGGGTAGGGTGTGGGGGAGGGGGCTCTGTAGTGGGGGCAGAGATCTGTATTGGGCAGATATCTTTACTAAAGGGAGGAGAGATTTGTGCTGGAGAGATACTGTATATCTGTACTGGGGAGATCTATACTGGGGTTTAGATATCTGCACTGAGGGGGGCTCTGTATTAGGAGGAGGAGATCTGTACTTGTCGGGGATATATCTGCATAGATATACAGTATTTCACAAAAGTGAGTACACCCCTGACATTTTTGTAAATATTTTATTCTATCTTTTCATGTGACAACACTGAAGAAATGACACTTTGCTACAATGTAAAGTAGTGAGTGTACAGCTTGTATAACAGTGTAAATTTGCTGTCCCCTCAAAATAACTCAACACACAGCCATTAATGTCTAAACCACACCCCTAAGTGAAAATGTCCAAATTGGCCCAATTAGCCATTTTCCCTCCCTGGGGTCATGTGACTCGTTAGTGTTACAATGTCTCAGGTGTGAATGGGGAGCAGGTGTGTTAAATTTGGTGTTTTCGCTCTCACTCTCTCATACTGGTCACTGGAAGTTCAACATGGCACCCAATGGCAAGACCCTGAAACTGAGCTGCAGCACGGTGGCCAAGACCATACACTGCACACTGCATCAAATTGGTCTGCATGGCTGTCATCCCAGAAGGAAGCCTCTTCTAAAGATGATGCACAAGAAAACCCACTAACAATTTGCTGAAGACAAGCAGACTAAGGACATGGATTACTGGAACCATGTCCTGTGGTCTGATGAGATCAAGATAAACGTATTTGGTTCAAATGGTGTCAAGCGTGTGTGGCAGCAACCAGGTGAGGAGTACAAAGACAAGAGTGTCTTGCCTACAGTCAAGCATGGTGGTGAGAGTGTCATGGTCCGGGGCTGCATGAGTGCTGCTGGCACTGGGGAGCTACAGTTCATTGAGGGAACCATGAATGCCAACATGTACTGTGATATACTGAAGCAGAGCATGATCCCCCTCCTTCGCAGACTGGGCCGCAGGGCAGTATTCCAACATGATAACGACCCCAAACACACCTCCCAGGCGACCACTGCCTTGCTAAAGAAGCTGAGGGTAAAGATGATGAACTGGCCAAGCATGTCTCTAGACCTAAACCCTATTGAGCATCTGTAGGGCATCCTCAAATGGAAGGTGGAGGAGCGCAAGGTCTCTAACATCCACCAGCTCCGTGACGTTGTTATGAAGGTGTGGAAGAGGACTCCAGTGGCAACCTGTGAAGCTCTGGTGAACTCCATGCCCAAGGGGGGGGTTAGGACAGTGCTGGAATATAATGGTGGCCACACAAAATATTGACACTTTGGGCCCAATTTGGACATTTTCACTTAGGGTGTACTCACTTTTGTTGCCAGGGGTTTAGACATTAATGGCTTTGTGTTGAGTTTTTTGAGGGGACAGCAAATTTAAACTGTTTTACAAGCTGTACACTCACTACTTTACATTGTATCAAAGTGTCATTTCTCAACTGTTGTCACATGAAAAGATATAATAAAATATTTACAAAAATGTGAGGGGTATACTCACTTTTGTGAAATACTGTATCTGTACTGGTGGGGAGATTTGTACTGGGCAGAGATCTGTACAGGGAAGACATCTGTACTGGAGCCCTTTGGGCCTGGGATGAGGGAGGAAACCTAAGTACATCATGAATTATCAACCGTTTGAGCCTTACCTTCAAGGTCCTAATCTAATAAAGCCATATCTTGTAGTAAATAAAGTTTGTTTTGAGAATAAAAGATGGAATCCTCCATCCCAATGGCTTAACATCAGAAGGCAGTGGACTTCTGAAATATCTACAGTATATAATAATGTCTTGGAGGCATCATCCCAAAAAGAGTAAACACTGCTTTTAATGATAAATTGAAGAGGCTTTAAGTATGCCACCCAGGAGACCATGAACAGTAGCAATGATATGACAAAATAATATCATAAAAATATCACTATTTTACAAGGACATTTAAAATACAGGATCCAACCAGCCCACGATACATGGGTAAAATCAAAAAACCCATATAGAGGGTATGCCTTTTCATGGACACTGCTTTATCAGAACTTAAACACCCGATGCAAGGCTTCAAAATACTATTGTTTTATACTATAAATGATATAATGAAATAAGTGATGATACAACACACATAATAGTAAAGTGTAAAGCAATATATATGAATCAGTCTCTTCTTAAAGCATCCACTATTAAGAAAATGTGACTTCTTCCGTGTTCATAAAAACCTCCACCATCCTACTTATGAATGTGCTCATGAATGCAACATATGTGTCACCACTGTGCACTCTGGACTTTCACCTCCAATACAGTAACAATTGCACTTGTAAGTGATCCTACAAGGTATCTTCACCTTATAAACACTCTTAAGTGTGTGGCTTTGTGTTGCAGAAAAAAAGCACACTCCTTCCTCAGGCCATACAGTATACAGTATATATATATAAAAAACAAACCCTGCACACCAGACCAATAGGCACAGGGCACAGACATGGGGAAGAAGACAGAAAGCAGCGCATTCTAAATGTAGCAGAAAGGCATTTAATTGGTAAACATTTAAAGGTTTCACTGACAAGGGAAGAATAAAACCAGCATGTAATTTTCTGTAGGTTCATCCGCTCTGCCCCAGAAGGAGTATCCTTGCATCTGAGCAGTGGAGACAGCTTTTAATTTGGCTGCACTGGTGGGTCCCAGCACTTCCAAGGCACTCAGCAGTACTCTGAGACTCTCAGGAGCATGGGTGACACCACTACCATGTGCAGGGTGTCCCAGATAAACTGGGATTCCCAAAGCCCCATGGTCAAGTTGGCATCGCTGAGGGCAAACTTTGCTCCGAAAGCTAGGCCATGGATTTGTAGGTAAGAATTCCCATCAATAATTATGCTGCTGACAGAACTTGGTGGCATCTAGAATTAATATGGCCTGCCTGGGTTTGAAAAGAGGATTCTCCACCAGGAAATGTTGAACCACATAGACACCTATGTCATTCGTTATGGACGTATACAAAGAATCGATTTCCAGGGACACCCACATGTATTAGGGTCCCCAGTTATAAGGATGCAACTGTTGTAAGAAGTAACAGAGAGCCAAGAATACTGCTGTAGGGTGCATGATTAATCTTACCGAGTGTGATATTTATAGGTGCAAGTCACCTAAAATAGGACCTGCACAGTATAAGACAAGGAGAAGAAGAAAAGAGTCATAAACTGTGGAGGGGGGATGTCTGGGAGTAGGGAAGAAAGAAGAGGGGGGACCCTGGGGAGAGATGTACACTTAGATTTCTCAAGATGAGAATCAATCAGATTCTGTGAAGATACGAGATGTGCAGCACCTGAAACTACGGATACCTCACATATACTAATGTGCCAAAAACAGGAAGTTAATATCACCAACCATTCCCATTTTATTAAGGTGTATCCATATAAATGGCCCACCCTGTACACACCATATCAGAGCTCCAAAGGTTTTAAACAGATGCTCTGCCTGAGAGGGACCTCAGTGATAGAAGGTCCAATGCTAAATCATAACCACTGCAGCAGAATATAAGATCTAGAAAGATAAAGCAATATATTTATTTATAACAATTCATGGCCGTGGAGCCCAAAAATTTGACTTATAGGGTATTACATGTAGCATAGGGTCAATAATGTGCATCTCACCTTAAGAGCAGATGTCTGTAATACATAAATCTACCACAAGATGTCGCTAATACCAAAGCTTTGTTGTCCACAGTAGGTAACAAAAGTTACATGCAAAATATATAAACCTGGGAAATGAATACCTATGTAAAAATGTAACCAGTAACTGTAAGGATCCAAAATTGGAGTGCACAGAGTCCCACATACCATATAATATCACCCCTTCTCTCCTCATACATAGCCATGTGTGGGTCACAACATGTCTCCCACTAAGACATCAGCGGTGGAACATGCAGAGCAAACCCCCTTATATATAGGCTCCTGTCCAGATACAGTTGGGCTCATACGTTTACATACCCTGACAGAATTTATGATTTATTGGCCATTTTTCAGAGAATATGATAACACAAAAACATTTCTTTCACTCATGGTTAGTGTTTGGCTAAAGCCATTTATTATCAATCAGCTGTGTTTACTCTTTTTAAATCATAATGACAACAGAAACTACCCAAATGACCTTAATCAAAAGTTTACATACCCTGGTAATTTTGGCCTGATAACATGCACACAAGTTGGCACAAATGGCTATTAAAGGTAACCATCCTCACCTGTGATCTGTTTGCTTGTAATTCGTGTGTGTGTATAAAAGGTTAATGAGTTTCTGGACTCCTGACAGACCCTTGCATCTTTCATCCAGTGCTGCACTGACGTTTCTGGATTCTGAGTCATGGGGAAAGCAAAAGAATTGTCAAAGGATCTGTGGGAAAAGGGAGTTGAACTGTATAAAACAGGAAATGGATATAAAAAGATATCCAAGGAATTGAGAATGTCAATCAGCAGTGTTCAAACTCTAATCAAGAAGTGATAAATGAGGGGTTCTGTTGAAACCAAACCACGATCAGGTCGACCAACTAAAATTTCAGCCACAACTGCCAGGAAAATTGTTTGGGATGCAAAGAAAAACCCACAAATAACTTCAGGTGAAATACAGGACTCTCCGAAAACATGTGGTGTGGCTGTTTCAAGATGCACAATAAGGAGGCACTTGAAGAAAGGTGGGCTGCATGGTTGAGTCGCCAGAAGAATACCATTACTACACAAATGCCACAAAGTATCCCACTTACAATACGCCAAACAGCACATAGACAAGCCTCAAACCTTCTGGCACAAAGTTATTTGGAGCTATGAGAGCAAAATTGAGTTTTTTGGCTACAACCATAAATGCTACATTTGGAGAGGAGTCAACAAGGCCTATGTTGCCTGTGAAACACGGAGATGAATTACTGATATTTTGGGGATGTGTGAGCTACAAAGGCACAGGAAATTTGGTCAAAATTGATGGCAAAATGAATACAGTATGTTATCAAAAAATACTGGAAGGACATTTGCATTCATCAGCCAGGAAGCTGCGCATGGGACGTACTTGGACATTCCAACATGAAAATGATCCAAAATACAAGGCCAAGTAGATCTGTCATTGGCTACAGCAGAATAAAGTGAAGGTTCTGGAGTGGCCATCTCAGTCTCCTAACCTCAATATCATTGAGCCACTCTGGGGAGATTTCAAACATGCAGTTCATGCAAGACAGACCAAGAATTTCCAGGAACTGGAGGCTTTTTGCCAAGAGGAATGGGCAGCTTTACCATCTGAGAAGATAAAGCGCTTCCACAAATTCCACAAAAGACTTCAAGCTGTCATTGATATTAAAGGGGGCAATACACGCTATTAAAAACTGGGGTATGTAAACTTTTGATCAGGGACATTTGGGTAGTTTCTGTTGTTATTATGATTTAAAAAGAGTAAACACAGCTGATTGATAAAAAATGGCTTCAGCCAAACACCAACCATGAGTGAAGAAAACGTTTTTGTGTTCTCATTCATATTCCCTGCAAAATGACCAAGAAATCATAAATTCTGCCAGGGTATGTAAACTTATTAGCAGATATATAAGAGGGTTTGCTCTGCATGCTATATGTAATACCCGGTAATTATTAAATTAAAACTCATTTTCAAATTCAATTTTTTTTTTAATTCAAATTCATTTTCAAATTTGAGTTCTGATAATTTTGTTATAAATGATTTTGGATCTGTTGAAAATTCATTACTATTGTAATTCAAAATCACCAAATAGCTTAGATTTTTGTCCAAATTTCAATACATAATGAAACAAATTGAACATGTCTAGCAGCCAGATACCCGTAGGCTAGGCTTGTTTGGCTTATGGGAACAGGGACTGCTACAGGTAATGCTACATCAAGTAATATTCCCAGACCACTCATACATAGACTACCATTGCACAGTTTTTGATACAATTGCTTGATTTTTGTGACATGCAAGATACACTGTCCACTACATAATCAGTCCACATATTGAAAAAGTCTCACACATGTGGTATCCCCCTACTCAGGAGGATGTGTTTTGGGGTGAAATGCTAAGTGAAATTCTAAGTATGCCCATGCTGTGTTTGTACAATGTCTTATTAAACTGACAACTTTGTGTAAAAAAACACACATATATTTATTTTCTTTCCAAAAACGTGTGGCAAAAAATGAAGTCTTCAAATTACAAAAAACGGAAAATTGTATCATACTTACCGTAATTTTCCTTTCCCGGTGCCTATCCATGGCAGCATACCTATGATAGAGCTCTGCCTCGACTCCTCCCCCAGGACCAGTGAATAGAATAAATCAAAAGCTGTAGCCCCCCCCGGCATTCTCCGTAATATAGAAATACCTAGGGTGGGAGCGTATGCTGCCATGGATAGGCACCGGGAAAGGAAAATTACGGTAAGTATGATACAATTTTCCGTTTTCCCGGTGCCTCCATGGCAGCATACCTATGATAAATAACTAGCAGACAAGGGAGGGAATAATGCTAAACAAACACTTTTAATCATGTCCTGCCAAAGCAGTCTGTACTACACTTCTTCCGAATTCCACTGGAGTAAGTGCCCCCGGATCAATTTGATAATGTTTGAGAAAAGTGTGCCGAGAGGACCAGGTAGCAGCTCTGCAGACTGTTTCCAAGGAAACATTCGCCCTTACTGCCCATGAAGCTGACACCGCCCTGGTTGAGTGGGCATTCAGCGGAGAAGGTGGTTCCAACTTTCTTATTTTGTAGGCTTTTTGGATCATCTTAACAATCCAGACGGCAAGTGTTCGGCTGGATGCTTCCTTTCCCCTGTTTCTTCCCCAAGGGATGATGAATAGTCTTTCGGAGATTCTGAAATCTTTGGTTGCCTCCAAGTAAGCCTTGATGGTCCTGGCAACGTCCAGATCCTTACAAGGGCCTGATTCTAGATCCGAAAATACTGGTAATGACCATGACTCTCTGAGATAAGCTGGATTTGTGACTTTTGGTGTAAAGCCCCTAAGAGGGCGTAATTCCACTCTGTCCGGGAAAAAGGAGATATGCTCCTCCCCTGTCCCTAAGGCATGAAGTTCCGAGATTCTTCTGCCAGAGGTAATGGCTAGTAGAAAAACCGTTTTAAATGTCAGATTCCAGAGCGAGGCATCCTCTGATGGAGAAAAAGGATCGCTGGCCAAAACCTCTAGTACCAATGGGAGGTCCCATTTGGGAAAGAAGCGCCTACTGGGAGGTCTGATCTTCAGAACACCTTTTAGGAACTTTATCACCAGAGGATCTTCCGCCCATCTAGTGTGGGTTACTGCCGATATTGCAGACACCTGTACCTTGAGTGTGCCCAGACCTAGGCCCAGGTCAAGACCTGATTGAAGAAACTCTAGAATATTTGAAGTAGTCGGGTTGACTGTGCTGAATCCTTTTTCTGTGGCATAGGAGGAAAACTTATTCCAGACTCTTGAGTATATTAGGTTTGTAGAGGGCTTTCTGGCACTAAGGAGTGTAGAAATCACACCCTGAGAGCAGCCTAGTGCCTGAAATCGCCTCCTTTCAAGCGCCACAGCCGAAGGTCCAGCTTCTGCGGATTCGGATGGGATATGCCCCCCTGTGTTAGAAGGTGTGGAAAATTCGGAATCTTGAGGGGTGGCATCAGGCTGAGATACATTGCCAGGGGAAACCAAGGCCTCCTCGGCCAATATGGCAGAATGGCTAGAATCAGAACTGGCTCCCTTAGTAATCTGAGAAGAAACTTCATTATGAGTGGACGTGGGGGAAAGGCGTAGGCAGTCACAAAATTCCACTGGCAAGTGAGAGCATCTACATCCTCTGCCTGTGGGTGTGGTGACAGGGAGATGAACCTTTTGAGTTTGGCATTCTTCCAGGTCGCAAAGAGATCCACCTGAGGTGATTCCCAGAGATTTGCAATTTGATGGAACACCTGCGGATGTAGGGCCCACTCGTTGTGGCTGACAAATCTTCTCGAGAGGTTGTCTGCTTCCAAATTCAGTCTTCCTGGCAGATATACCACTTTGAGATCCAGTAGGTTATTTTCTGCCCAAATCATGACCGGCTCTACTTCCCTCAGAAGAGTTCTGCTGCGGGTGCCGCCCTGTTTCTGTAGGTAAGCTACTGCTGTTGTGTTGTCCAGGCGCAAGACTACCCTCTGTCCTTTCACTTGCGCTGCGAGGGAGATCAAGGCCAGAAAAGCTGCCCTCATCTCCAGAATATTGGACACCAACCCCCTGGGTTGGAACGACCATCTCCCCCCTCCTGGATGACCTATGCCTGGAGGAATGAGACTCCCTATCTGGACTTAGGTCATCATGATGCCTGGACTTCTTTGCATGCTTCGTAGGGACTGGGCTGCAACATAGGGGGAGAAGGGAAAAAAAAAAGTTTTTTTTTTTTTTTTGCTCTTCCTCCTAACCCCTATTCCTCTTTTAAATTTTTTCTTACCTGCGGCTGGTCCCATACCTATCCGAAGTGTGTGGATCTTTACTCTTTGACGAATGGCTCATGGTGACGGCAAGGGCAGAGGGCTCAACTAGGGGAAGCGGAAAGGCGAGAGAGAAAAAGAGAGAGAACATCCCATCCAGAGGTTACCTGAACTGGCTGCAGCAGGATACCAGGCACATTTGGTCAAAAGGGCACTCTGGAGGAAGGAACAGAGTCCTCCCTTATATATCTGATCCTCATTTAAGGAGAACCGCCCCCTCCCTTGGAAAAACTAGGGTAAGGGCAACCCATACCTATGGGAATAGCCCTTTCCCTTTTCCAAGATGGCGCCCGCGGCATCGCAATCCCACCGCGCATGCGCCCTCCCGCTGGAACTCCCGACTTCCGGGCCACACGCGCGCGCCCAGCGAGGCTCCGCCCCCCTCTCTATGTGATTAGGCACCATACTCGGGAGGAGTAGCACAGCGTGTTTTGGTGTGTAATTCTATGGCCATGCTGCCTGTTAGGATATGGCAACTTTTTGTAAAAAAATCGAATAAAATTCTTTCTTCATTTTTCAAAAATGTGTGGTTATTTTGTGACTGTTTTTACTGTCCTGGCACTCAGGTTGTCAGGAAATTAGATGTGTAATTTATGTTCCTGACATGTCTTAGGGTGCTGTTTGGATTTTGGGCCCATCTAGGCATCTCTACTCCTAAACAGTCTCACATACAGTATGTGGTACCCCAATACTCAGGAGGAATAGAAGAATGTGGTTTGGGTGTGATTCTTAATATGTTCATGCTGTGTGAAAAATATTGTATTAACTGATAGCTGTGTGTGTGTGTAAAAAAATACAATTTAATTTT
The DNA here is from genome assembly GCA_018402905.1 of Glandirana rugosa. Classification (NCBI taxonomy): domain Eukaryota; kingdom Metazoa; phylum Chordata; class Amphibia; order Anura; family Ranidae; genus Glandirana; species Glandirana rugosa. The sequence goes on from BLSH010124656.1 coordinate 10,050, forward strand.
CTTTCTTCATTTTCCAAAAACTTGTGGCAAAAAATGTGATCTTCAAAAGCCTTATCATGCCTCTAATAAAATATATTGGAGGGTCTATTTTGAAAAATTGGATTACTTTGTGGGTTTCTGATGTTTTGGCACTTTAGGGCCTCGAGAAGAAATATGATAGGTAGTCAGGATATCAGATACAATAATGCTGCCCCTTGAAACCCCCACTGCTGCATATTTATGACATACTGTACATAGGTGGTGGCAAAAGGGATCACCCTTAATATTTTAAGCACTTTCAGTGGCTGATTTAATCACTTACTGAGTATGTAGCTTTTTTATCTTTTAACCCTTGCCTATGTTCCAAATTAAGCTAGTGCCATGACTGCCCCAGGTTTCCTGTTTCAGGGTGGTTCCTTTCTCTGGTAGCATCCTTTGGTGTCAACCTTGCAATCAAAGACCAGAGTTGCGTCTTCTTACACTGTGTACAGCAATAGAAATGCATAGCCCCATTACCTAGGATGGAAAAGCACTCGTCTTCTGCTTCACTCCACTGTTAACTTCAGGGAAGCAGCACTGAGAGATCAAGAGCCAGCAACAATAAAAGATGTAAACGACAATTGCTGGTGTAAGAGTGTTAAAGGGTAACCCCACTTTCATGGGGAAAGAAAATAGAAATGAAAGAAAAAATAATATAGTGCATATATTTGCGACACTAATCATATTCTAATTGAATGTTATTAACCACTTCAGTCAGGGGCCTGTTTTTTGGGTTCGTTGTTTACAAGTTAAAATCAGTTTTTTTTGCTATAAAATTACTTAGAACCCACAAACATTATATATATATATATTTTTTTTTTTCTAACACCCTACAGAATAAAATGGTAGTCATTGCAAAACTTTATGTCACACTGTATTTGCGCAGCGGTCTTCCAAGCGTGCTTTTTTAAAAAAAAAATCAGTTTTTTTAGGTAAAAAATAAGAAAACAGTAAAGTTAGGCCAATTTTTTTCCATATTGTGAAAGATAATGTTACGCCGAGTAAAATGATACCCAACATGTCATGCTTCAAAATTGCATCCGCTCGCGGAATGGCGACAGACTTTGCAGCTTAAAAATCTCCATTGGCAACATTTAAAAAATTCTACAGGTTAGCAATTTTGAGCTACAGAGGAGGTCTAGTGATAGAATTATTGCTCTCACTCTAGCAATCGCAGTGATACCTCACATGTGTGGTTTAAACACCATTTTCATATGTGGGCGTGACTTACGTATGCGTTCGCTTCTGCACGCAAGCTCGCAAGGACGGTGAGCTTTAAATTTTTTTTTTTTTAATTATTTATTTTACTTTTTACTTTTTATGTTTACACTGTTCTTTTAAAAAAAAAAAAAAAGATCACTTTTATTCCTTGTAATAGAAAAAAGCATGACAGGTCCTCGTAAATATGAGATCAGGGGCCAAAAAGTCCTCAGATCTCATATTTACACTGATTAAAAAAAAAAAAAAAATCTGAAAAAAATGACAGGACAAAAAAAAAACGGGCCCTTTAAGAATGTTGGGCGGACATGAGTTCTGACATCATTTCCGCCCTGCCGTACTATGGAGCTGAGTGAGCGGCTTCGGCTCTCGGACACTGGGGGGAGAGGATCGGATCATCCGCTGGCGGGTTCGGTAAGCGGCGGTAAGCGGCGGAGATGACCGTAAATCGGCGGGAGGGGCACCTCTCCCGCCGCTGATAAAAGTGATCTAGATCTAGACGCCGCTAAGACCACTTTTATGCTGTTCAGAATCGCCTGCACTAAAAAACAATATCTGAATGGTGCATGCAGCTGCAGGCACCATTCAGATATCACTTCTCAAAGGTAGCGACGTCATATGACGTCCGCCCAAAAAGAAGTGGTTAAAAATTACCTTTCCTTTTCAATCTGCAGCCACTGTAATTTCCTGAGAATGCATTGCAATATGGATACCTGTGTGTGTACTGACCACTCCCCAGAAACATAATTTCCTGCTTGTGTGATTGGCTCACCAATTTTCCCAGAAGTCTGCCTAAGATACAAGTCAGATTTCAGGCATCCCCTGCAACAAAAATGTAATTTTCTGACAGATACTTTTAATAGGAGCAAGTCTAAAGGGATGCAGATCCAGTAGATTTCCTCATTAGTGCCTATCAGCTGCACACCTGACAGTTAATGATGAAACCACTCCCATTAGACCCACTCAGTGCAGAGGCACAGAGAAACACAGAGGGTTTTCTTCAGAATAACAAAAGGTAGGAATCTGCAACAAAGGTTGTTATAATCCCTGCAATGTACAGAGATCACCCAGAGGGGAATGTTTTTTTCTCAACAAAAGTAGAGTTACTCTTTAACAAATAATTTATGGAGTATCATTTATTTTATTGCGCTCAATGTATTAAACGGAAAAACGCTAAAGGTTTAATACTACTTTAAGTCATTAACATGATGCCCACATATTATCATCAAAATTGGATGTAATCTCTTGGTTGGATAAAATATTATAATTATATTGTTTCATGTCCCAATTTTTACAATCTAAAACAGACACAACTACATGAAAATGGATCAAAGAAAGGACGCACTGGCCTACAACATTTTTATTAGGAGTAAAATTAAACAAATTAATACTACTCACAAACATAAATAGTGTAAGCGCTCATCAGGCCACTCCTCATGCTACCCTCTCCCAGACCGACTAAAACCTTTAGCACAGGGGGGACCTCATCAGGTTCCCTGCTGGCTGATGCGTTTCAAAGGTATGTCCTTCTTCTTCAGAGCTAAGCAGCAAATGATCATTCCTTAATATATATATGCAGTATATATATAGCATCTCACAAAAGTGAGTACACCCCTCATATTTTTGTAACTATTTTATTGTATCTTTTCATGTGACAACACTGATGAAATGACACTTTGCTACAATGTAAAGTAGTGAGTGTACAGCTTGTATAACAGTGTAAATTGTCTGTCCTCTCAAAATAACTCAACACACAGCCATTAATGTCTAAACCACTGGCAACAAAAGTGAGTACACCCCTAAGTGAAAATGTCCAAATTGGGCCCAAAGTGTCAATATTGTGTGTGGCCACCATTATTTTCCAGCACTGCCTTAACCCTCTTGGGCATGGAGTTCACCAGAGCTGCACAGGTTGCCACTGGAGTCCTCTTCTACTCTTCCATGATGACATCACAGAGCTGGTGGATGTTAGAGACCTTGTGCTTCTCCACCATCCATTTGGGGATGCTGCTCAGATGCTCAATAGGGTTTAGGTCTGGAGATGCTTGGCCAGTCCATCACCTTTACCCTCAGCTTCTTTAGCAAGGCAGTGGTTGTCTTGAAGGTGTGTTTGGAATACTGCCCTGCAGCCCAGTCTCCAAAGGGAAGGGATCAGTATGTCACAATACATGTTGGTATTCATGGTTCC
>BLSH010124656.1:13483-33391 GCA_018402905.1 Glandirana rugosa
TTCCCACATGAGTGAAAACACTCTATGACATGTATGTCCCGAGCTGTTTGGGACCCCCGGTCCAACGGTACCACCGGTCTTTCCCGCAGGACCGCTCGCCGTCTGTTAGGAGGAGAGGGGAGTAATAGAATTGTGTCGTAGAGGCTCGACAAGAGACGGATTTGACTGTCGACAATTTCTTTTTTTGTTTTTAGGTACGTCGGACGGTTCAAAGAATGTTGTAGAGACTATTTATATTTGCAACATTGTAAATCTGGGGAAAGTGTGACTCCGTCAAAAGTCCGCAAAATCGCGATTTTTATCGCGGACATTTCGTGGTCCTGCAAGAGCACCCCCCAGCACTCGGGCTTTCACACTGGGGAAGATTGAGAGGCAGTTTACAGGTGCTTTACAGGCGCTATTTTTAGCGCTAAAACGCCTGAAAACTGCCTCAGTGTGAAAGGGGTCTAAATGTTACAACGTTTATATTTATCAGAGATGTTGTAAGAAACTTGGCAGGCTGCATGGATTTTTGTTTTTTTCTTTAACAGCTGTCAGTTTAGGCAGAGAACAGCTCGGAGATGCTGTGTTAAGATAATGAGGGGAGAGGAGGATTGTCTGCCGCTCGCCAGGACGCCCTTTCTGGCCACCATGGCAACCTGGCCCCCAGGGTTTGTCGAGCCCTGTATGTACAGTATCTCACAAAAGTGAGTACACCCTTCACATTTTTGTAAATATTTTATTCTATTTTTTCATGTGACAGCACTGAAGAAATGACACTTTGCTACAATGTAAGGTAGTGAGTGTACAGCTTGTATAACCGTGTAAATTTGCTGTCCCCCTCAAAACAACAACACACAGCTATTAATGTCTAAACCACTGGTAACAAAAGTGAGTGCACCCCTAAGTGAAAATGTCCAAATTGGGCCCAAAGTGTCAATATTGTGTGTGGCCACCATTATTTTCCAGCACTGCCTTAACCCTCTTGGGCATGGAGTTCACCAGAGCTGCACAGGTTGCCACTGGAGTCCTCTTCTACTCTTCCATGATGACATCACAGAGCTGGTGGATGTTAGAGACCTTGTGCTTCTCCACCATCCATTTGGGGATGCTGCTCAGATGCTCAATAGGGTTTAGGTCTGGAGATGCTTGGCCAGTCCATCACCTTTACCCTCAGCTTCTTTAGCAAGGCAGTGGTTGTCTTGAAGGTGTGTTTGGAATACTGCCCTGCAGCCCAGTCTCCAAAGGGAAGGGATCAGTATGTCACAATACATGTTGGTATTCATGGTTCCCTCAATGAACTGTAGCTCCCCAGTGCCGGCAACACTCATGCAGCCCCAGACCATGACACTCCCACCACCATGCTTGACGGTAGGCAAGACACACTTGTCTTTGTACTTCTCACCTGGTTGCCGCCACACACGCTTGACAGCATCTGAACCAAATAAGTTTATCTTGGTCTCATCAGACCACAGGACATGGTTCCAGCAATCCATGTCCTTACTCTGCTTGTCTTCAGCAAACTGTTTGTGGGCTTTCTTGTGCATCATCTTTAGAAGCGGTTTTCTTCTGGACCAACAGCCATGCAGACCAATTTGATGCAGTGTGTGGCGTATGGTCTGACCACTGACAGGCTGATCCCCCACCATTTCAACCTCTGCAGCAATGCTGGCAGCACTCATACGTCTATTTCCCAAAGACTACCTCTGGATATGACGCTGAGCACTGCACTCAACCTCTTTGGTCGACCATGGCGAGGCGCTGTTCTGAGTGGAACGTGTCCTGTTAAACCCCTGTATGGTCTTGGCCACTGTGCTGCAGCTCATTTTCAGAGTCTTGGCAATCTTCTAATAGCCTAGGCCATCTTTATGTAGAGCAACAATTTTTATTTTCAGATCCTCAGAGAGTTCTTTGCCATGAGGTGCCATGTTGAAATTCCAGTGACCAGTATGAGAGTAGTAAGAGTGATAACATCAAATTTAACACACCTGCCCCCCATTCACACCTGAGACCTTGTAACACTAACAAGTCACATGACATCTGGGAGGAAAAATGGCTAATTGGGCACTGGTGAACTCCATGCCCATGAGGGTTAAGGCAGTGCTGGAAAGGAATGGTGGCCACACAAAATATTGACACTTTGGGCCCAATTTGGACATTTTCACTTAGGGGTGTACTCACTTTTGTTGCCAGCGTTTTAGACATTAATGGTTGTGTGTTGAGTTATTTTGAGGGGACAGAAAATTTACACTGTTATACAAGCTGTACACTCACTACTTTACATTGTAGCAAAGTGTCATTTCTTCAGTGTTGTCACGTGAAAAGATAGAATAAAATATTTACAAAAATGTGAGGGGTGTACTCACTTTTGTGAGATACCATATATATATATATATTACATAAATACTGTGTATAAATACACACACACCAATCAGCCATAACATTATGACCACCCAACTAATATTGAGTACGGTCCCCTTTTTCTAAAACAGCCCTGACCCATTGAGACATGGACACCACAGTAACATCCACATGAATGGCAGGACCCAAGTTTTCCCAGCAAAACATTGTCCAAAGCATCACACTGCCTCTGCCAACTTGCCATTTTATACTGCACCCTGGTGCCATCTCTTCCACAGGTAAGTGACACACCCGGCCATCCACATGATGTAAAATAAAACATGATTCATCAGACCAGGCCACCTTCTTCACTTCATTGACAACATGTTCACTTACTGCCTAATATATCCCACCAATTTTCAGATGCCATTGTAACAAGATATTCCTTTTACCCGTCAGTGGTCATAATGTTATGGCTGATCAGTATATATATATATATATATATATATATATATATATATATATATACACACACACAAGAATGCAGCTCTCATCACTTACATATTTACCTTCCAGCCCTGCCTAGTATTGTAAGGTGACCAGACGTCCCCGGTTTCAGGGGACAGTCCCCGGATTGAAGACACTGTCCCAGATCATTTCTGTCCACAGTTTTGCCCCCAGATTGGATTTGAACAGGGGCCGGTCAATTTCAAAGACTGCAAATTCTGAATTACACACGCTGGCTCCACTGCTCCTACTAGCTTAGGGAGGTGTATTTTTTCCATTATCTGTGCCCCTTTCTGATGATCATGAGTTGGTCAGAGCAGAGGGACTATTTCTTCCGTTTTGGGCACATGCCCATTCTGCTCCCACTTGCATGTTATTCTGCCTTGGCTCAAGTCCCAGCCAGCCACCTGCCTGCCTTTCTCCTTGCCTTCCCCAGCGGAGAGATTTTCCTCCACTCAGCTCCGCTCCCCACCCAGTAGTAGCCGGGGCCCGGAGAGTGAGACTTGAGAGGCTGTAAGGCGGCTCAGGCGGAATCAGTGACAGCAGAGAGAGAGAGGCAGCTGAGCTCAGCTGACAGCCTCCAGCAGCAGGAACAGAGGGGAAGCGGATCTGATTGTGGGGCTGCCAGTGCCTTCAAGGCTTCAACACCACTGTGCTTTGGTGGTGTCTGTAAATACATTGCACTGCGTCTGTCTCTCTTGCATTATGGATGGTATCATAATTCACAGTCAGCGGGCACTCTATCATGGCTCTGGCTGGCAGTGCACTGGCACAGTGTCACATAGCATGGCTGCTGGTTGCTGATTTTGTTAACTTATTGTTCATAAGTATCAGCAGCCATGTCATGTGACAGCCAGCCAGAGCCATGATAGAGTGCCTGCTGCCTGTGTCTTATAATGCTGATGATCTTAACCAGTTGCCGACCGCCCCATAGCTGAGTTACTGCTACAGGGCGGTTGCGCTGTGCAGGATTATGTATATAATACGTGATCCTGCATTTCTGGGTATCAGAGCCAAACAGTGGGTCTGTCAGTACCCACCGATTGTTCTGTACACAGGCAGAACAGCAGTCTGCCTGTGTAAACAAAGCAGATCACCGTTTTGTCAGTATGGAAGACATTGATCCTGTGTTCCTGCAAAGCAGAGACAGAGATCTATGCCTTCCCTTAGTAAAAGCACCTCCCCCACAGTGAGAAAACGCTGGTTAGGAACACATTTAACCCTTTGATCGCCCCTGATGAGAACCCTTTCCCATCCAGTGTCATTAGTACAGTGACAGTGCATATTTTTCAAACGGATCACTGTATTAGCATCACTGGTTTCCACAAAGTGTCACATGGTGACCAATTTGTCCTCCATAAAATCGCAGTCCCACCATAGATCAATGATTGGCATAATTACTAGTAAAAAAAAAATATGTCCCCGGATTTCAATTTAAAAATCTGGTCAGCTTATAGTATTGGCACATGGCGGCCGTACAGCTTGGGCAAGGATATGACACTTAAAGCGGAGTTCCACCCAAAAGTGGAAGCCCCACTTATCTGCCTCATTGCCCCCTCCATTACCACATTTGGCACCTTTCGAGAGGGGAGGGGGATTCTGTTTTTGACGGGTACCTGTCCCCACTTTCGAGAGATCTTGCCGCAGCGAGATCACTTGTAAGTTTGGCCCCCTCCTCCTTCTCCTGCCCTTGGGCCATTCAGAAAGCATAATACGCTTTGCGCATGCATGCGCAGTAGGGAACCAGTTGTAAAGCCGCAAGGCAGTTTTCATTAGGGCCAGTTCACACCATAGAACACAGTCCGGATGCATTCCAGATGCTTTTCTGCATGCATGTTTTTGGTGTATTTTGGATGGACATGCATGTTCCAGTGCATTTTTGGTGCATTCCAGTGTGTTTTATAGCGTTCCAGTACAGTCCAGCGCAGGAAAAATGCAGCATTTTCTACTTTTTGTTTTGGAACTGGAAAGCACTGGAACTGCAAGCAGTGGTGTGAACTATGGTATTGAAAACCATATAACCTACTTTCCATGCCTTTTTGAAGCAGAAAAAAATATGCACTGGACTGCATGTGGTGTGAGTTGGCCCTTATAGGCAATGGTGCCAGCAGCACCAGAGAGATGACAACATTGGCTGGGGTGCCAACATCGCTGGATTCCAGGACAGGTAAGTGTCCATATATAAAAATTTAACAGCTACAGTATGTGAACTGTATGTGTAGCTGCTGACTTAAAATTTTTTGATGGGGGGGCGGAACTCTTTAATATCCCATTTCCTCTTAATTAACTGCTGGAATTCTCTCTGCCTCATTACCCTTCGGCAGGTACTAAATCCAGACAATGGACTAGCCTTAGTAAAAAAAAAAAAAAATACAGTATATATACTATTTTGCCAAAAGTATTGGGACCCCCTGCCTTTACACATACATGAATTTAATAGCATCCCAGTCTTAGTCTGTAGGGTTCAATATTGAGTTGGCCCACCCTTTGCAGCTATAACAGCTTCAATTCTTCTGGGAAGACTGTCCACAAGGTTTAGGAGTGTCTATGGGAATATTTAACCACTTCCCGACATGCATAATGATGGACGGGAAGTGGTTTAGTTATCCTGACTGGACGTCCTATGACGTCCTCAGGATAAAAAGCCGCCGCGCGCCCGGGGGGGCATGCGTCGCGGTGATCGGTGGTGTGGGAGGTCAGTCTGACCCCCCGCAATACCAATCTCGGTAAAGTGCTTCCATTTGAAGCACTTCACCATGTGATCAGCCGTGACCAATCATGGCTGGTCACAGTGTAACACAGGAAAGCCGTTTATCCGCTTTCCTGTACTCGGGTCTGCAGACCTGAGTAGTGGAGAGCCGATCAGCTGCTCTCCTGACAGGGAGGGATTGTGCTGATGATTTATCAGCACAGCCCCCCCTCGGATCGCCACACTAGACCACCAGGGAGCCTGCCCAGGGACCACCAGCAATGTCCCCACCCAGGACCACCAGGGAGCCAACCAGGGACCACCAGGGAGCCGATCTGGACCAGCAGGGAGACCACCCTAAACCACCAAGTAAGGGGCATAGTGCCCAATATGAATGGCACTTAGTGCCACCCTAGACCACCAGGGAATGGGCCCCTTTCTGTACATATGCCCACCAGTGCCCACCAGTGCCCCTATCAGTGTGTACCAGTGCCCCTATCAGTGCATACCAGTGCCACATATCAGTGCCCACCAGTGCCACCTACTAGTGCCACCTATCAGTGCCCAGTGCTGCCTATGAGTGCCAATCAGTGCCGTCTATGAGTGCCCATCAGTGCCGCTTATCAGTGTCCATCAGTGCTGCATATCAGTGCCCGTCAGTGTTTCATATCAGTGCCCGTCAGTGCTTCTTATCAGTGCCGCCTTACAGTGCTCATCATTGCTGCATATAAGTGCCTCATCATCAGTGCCACCTCATCAGTGCCAATCAGTACTGCCAGATCAGTGCCCATCAGTGTAGCCTCATCAGTGCCCATCAGCGATGGAGTAATTTACTTATTTACAAAGTTTTGTGACAGAATTTTTTTTCAAAATTTTCGGTCTTTTTTTGTTTATAGCGCAAAAAATAAAAACCGCAGAAGTGATCAAATACCACCAAAAGAAAGCTCTATTTGTGGGAACAAAATGATAAAAACTTTGTTTGGGTACAGCGTCGCACGACCGCACAATTCTCATTCAAAATGCAACAGTACTGAAAGCTGAAAATTGGTCTGGTAGGAAAGTGTTCTAAGTGCATAGTATTGAAGTGGTTAACCATCCTTCCAGAAGCCCATTTGTGAGGTCAGGCACTGATATTGGACGAGAAGGCCTGGCTCACAGTCTCCACTCTAATTCATTCCCAAGGTTTTCTATCAGGTTGAGGTCAGGACTCTGTGCAGGCCAGTCAAGTTCCTCCACCCCAAACCCACTCATCCACACTATATTGTCAAAAGAATTGGGCCACCCCTCCAAATCATTTGGTGGAGGGGAGATTATGGTGTGAGGTTGTTTTTCAGGGGTTGGGCTTGGCCCCTTAGTTCCAGTGAAGGGAACTTTTAAGGCATCAGCATACAAAGACATTTTGGACAATTTAATGCTCCCAACTTTGTAGGAACAGTTCGGAGATGGCCCCTTTATGTTCCAACATGACTGCGCACCACTGCACAAAGTAAAGTCCATAAAGACATGAATGAGCGAGTTTGGTAATAATAGTGCAACTACTGATTAATGGATTAAACAGAATATTGAAGATTTATATCTGGGGTGTGGCTTTTCTCTTGGTTCCCTGTAAGCAGACAAGATCCTTGGACTGTGGAGGTGGATGTCTGTAAAGGTTGTCATGCATCCAGGTCAATCAATAAATCAAGGCAACTGGACTTGCTGTATTTTTCTTGAAAAAGTTTTGCTGTTTTCAATTCAGAATGACTTGTACAAAAATTATTTGGGAATAGAAGATGAATGCGAGCTGTTTATCTGCTTTATATTAAAGGGATGATGTGCTTGAAATCTTATTAAAAAAATCAAATATTTTATTTAACTCTTTTGGTTTTGATTATTTTTACATTTTAAAAGAGTAAAACAAACTATATTAAAGCATAATTCCACCCAAAAGTGGAACTTCTGCTTAAAGGGAAGGTGACCCCCCCGACATGCCACAAATGGCATGTCATTTTTTTTTTGGGGGGGGACCCTGTTTTGGCACCGCGGAAGTTCACCTCTCCCCCCTCACACCCGCAATCATCTGGGACACGTCACAGGCCCCAGAAGATACACCGGCCTATCACAGCACGGGGAAGCCTGGCTCGCACATGAGCAGTGCGCTCCTGGCTTTGAAGCTAAAGTCGAGCGCCCACACTTGTGATTCCGCTGAGGGTTGGGGGAGAAGAGTGAGCCCTCGGGCGACCCCATCGCTGGAGCGTGGGACAGATGAGTGTCCGTTTATTAAAAATCAGCAGCTACACTTTTTGTAGCTGCTAACTTTTACCTGGGTGGAACTTCACTTTAAAAAAGCTCCAAAAAAGTGTTAAAAGTGTTTGATCTGTCCACCGCAATATTGCAGTCCCGATAAAAATTGCAGATCGCCACAATACTAGTATATCAATTCTCATAGTTTGTAAACGCAGAAACTTTTTGCGCAAACCAATCAACTCTTTATTTGTTTATAGAGCAAAAAAGTAAAAACCACAGAGGTGATCAAATATGACCAAAAGAAAGCTCTATTTGTGGGGAAAAAAGGACGTCGATTTTGTTTGGGTACAACGCCGCACGACCACGCAATTGTGAGTTAAAGCGGCGCAGTGCCGCATCGCAAAAAGTGCTCTGGTCATTAGGGGGCAAATCCTTCTGGGGCTGAAGTGGTTAAAATGGGCGTGGGTCTCTTTTAAATGTGTTCAGAATGTTATCTTTGTTTTGTTTTGTTTTTTAAGTACTTTCCAAGTCAATATTACAACAATTTAAGAAAAAAAAATGTTGAAATGCCTTTATTAGTCGTAAAATATTTCAGAAAAACATATTTTAAAAATATATTTTCCAATATATGTATTTTGTATTTTTGGAATACATTTACAAATATATGCAAAAATAAATGTCAAAATTACTTTTTTATATGTTAAAAAAATCTGAAGAATATATTTTAAAAATTTATTTTCAAATATATTATTTTGGAAAATACATTTATATTACATTTTTGGAATGCATTTACAAGTATATATTAAAATATATGTTTTTAGATGTTCAAAAATAAATGATATGTCCCATATATATTTTTTTATACATGGAAATATATTTTTCTTCCATATGGGTATTGAGCAGGGCCCAGCCAATCCCACGCAGTGTGCCCAGATTGTTGTAGGGCTGCTGTTAAATTTTAGGCAGGAGCCCTGAGGAAATTGTTTGTCAACCTGAGGGAATGGATCTATAAGCTGAATGGGGGGTGCTTTCCCCTGGAGCCCTTTGGACTGATTACTGGACTACTCTGCAAGAGGCTGCACAGCTGCACCCATGGTTTGTCTGTGCACCAGGAATCAGTAAGTAAAGCCTCTTTCTGTCTTCTTATTGCTTCATGGTCCCCGTCCATGAATCATGGACTTCTCAGGTCTGTCTTTATTTGTGTTCATATTGCTTCATGGTCCTTAACCATGAACCATGGACCTATAAAGTCTGCTTACATCAGTGCTACTGCTGCCAAGTAAGAATTGTCCGCTGTTAGCATTAAATTCTGTTTTGGAGTATCCCGCATCTCCCCAAATCTCATCCCAAGTTCTACAAGCAATACATTTTAAAATGAAAAGCCTTAGACTGTTTACTGGAGCCAGAGTGAATAGACTGTGGCTAGTTGCCTGGCTACCTCTGCGCGGTTTGGGAAAAAAACCTCAGGAGACCCTTCGGGAATGGTCCTACATGTTGCTATCTGGGAGGGTTATGTTAAAGACTAAGGATTTGTTATTAAATAGTGAGGCCCAATATTTTGGAAAATTTTTGAGAATGGAGAATAGGACAGGGAGAGTAATATGCAATTTTGTTAATATTGTGTTGAGAGTAGGTCACCTGCAAGTAAGATTATTTTGTACAATTTAGATCCTTGGTTAATTTCTTGGATATTTGCTTTTGATCTAAAAAGATATGCCAATGGGCTGTACAAATAAGATGGGAGCTAAGAGACATCCTTGCCAAGTTCCTCCATTTATTGGCACTGATATACAGTAGATAACAGGATAAAAAGCAAATTTTAGAGAAGTGTTGGTGTTATAGTGATTTTAGCCAGGTTAGGAAGTGGGTCTGGAAGCCCCATTTTTGCAAGGCATAGTGCATGTTGTTCCAAGATAAGGAGCCAAATGCTTTATGGACATCTAATCCTAATAGCATTCCTGAAACTTGTTTTTTGTACATTAGATGAATATGATGAATACCTTTGCGTGTCAGATGATCGTTTATGCATGACAAATTCTAGTTGGTCTTTATATATTAAGGCATGTTGGAATGTGTTAAGTCTAGCCGGGGAGGGGGGGGGGGGGGTTATTTTTGCATAAAGTAGCACCAATGCTGGGGGAATTTTTTTTTTGTAGAAATTGGCATCAATGCTTGGGGTAATTATTGCATGCACTGATGTTAACAATGAGGGTTACTTATACTGTAACAAGAGGGGTTATTTTATTCCTGCGTTCACTTGCAGTAAAGATAAAGCAGGAACGTGTCAGGCCTGGGCTCTTAGCAGCTCTCTTCTCTGTGCTCAGGCTGCTCAGCTGTCCAAAATTGTCAGCACTCATTGATTCCTCAGTGTCTTACCTGGTTATCATTATCTGCTCATCAGTCCCGCCTAGAGCCAGTCCCTTCTGACTATTTAAACTGCCTTGTTCATACCTTTCCTGCCTTCGCCTCATCAACATATCTGGAGTTTCTCTGCTGTGTTCCTGTAAAAGACTTTGCCCAGCTGACGTCCCTTCTGGTTCCTGATCCTGTTCTTCTGCCTCAGACTACACTGGTCTCTGGTTTCCTGATTACTGGCTTTTCCGATTACCCACTTTAGCTTCCGATCCCTGGCTTATGTTTTGACTACGTTCACTGATCTGTACCATTTTTTACCATTACAATAAAAGGTGTGATTTTTACTGCATTTCTGTCTCAGTCTTATTCATGGTTCCTGACAGTAGACAACAGCCATGCATTCAGAAGATGCAGGCAACCCACAAGTAGTAATATTTTTTCCAGATTGAATGAGCAGGAACATTGCATGGATCAGTTTGCCATAGCGTTACAGATGCTCCTGATTCACACTGCTCACCTGGACCTTCCCACTATGGCTGTTCCGGTACAACCTGTGTTGCAGGCCAGCTCTGCTGCTGCCCCAGTCTCTGTGCAGGCTTCTGCCTCGAATATTACCTCTGTAAGAGGTATGTTTGATTTTGCTCTGTCTGATTCCGCCCCAGCGATTTTGGGGTGATCCAGTTCAATGCAGTGGATTTCTCAACCAGGTTGGGATATAATTTGAGATTCTGCCCCAGGCGTTCCCTATGGACAGAAGCAAAGTAGGCTTCATTATTTATTTGCTTTCTGATAGAGCCTTGGCCTGGGCAAACCCCTAAATGGGAGATGCAAAAACCCATTGTCATGAATTACCCTGAGTTTGTGGCTTCCTCTAAAAGGGTATTTGACATTTCTGCTCACTCCACTTCTGCTGCCAAGAGCCTCAAGTCCATCAAACAGAGTATGAGAACTGTTGCTGATTACACCATTGAATTACAAGCTCTGTCAGCAGAGGTTGTTTGGAACAATGAGGCCCTCATGGCTCCTTTTTTTCTTGGTCTCTTGGATAATATTAAAGATGAGATAGCAGTCCGAGGCATACCTGCGGATCTGGAGAAGTTAATCACATTTTCCATTTTCATTGACTCCAGGCTCTAGGAGAGACCTTCCTTTAAGGAGTGCTTGTGGAAGCCTCCTGTACATTTGGCTCCAAAGCTTTGCAGTCCCACCCTTGCCTCCCTCACCTCCCATACCTCCTGGTACCGAGTCCTCCAGTGAAGTAGAACTCATGCAGTTAGGCTTCACATGTCTCCGTGTGAAGGAGAGGGCTTTTAGGAGGAGGGAGAGATTGTACCTTTATTGTGGCTGGTGCAGGTCACTTTTTGAAGTCTTGTCCTACCCGTCCAGGAAATGCTTGCACCTAAGGTCCTCTAGGGGACAGACCTTGGGTAGCGCTGTTGCATCCCCATTTATCCTGAAAGATAAGCTTCTAGCTCCGGTTACCCTTTCTCTGTCTGAGTCATCCATCAATACACAGGCTCAAATCAACTCTCGGGCTGCAGGCCTGTGCATAGACAGTGTCTTTATGTCTAAACACTCGATTCCGCTGCAGCTTTGTGCCACTCCACTTGTTATTTAGGCTGTTTATGGGAGACATTTGCAGCCTGCATGTGTGACTCATGAGACTGCTGTTGACCATGGCCGTAGGGGCTTTTCACCATTAGACAATCAAATTTCAAGTGGTTTCCTCACGTCATTACTCAGAGGTCATTGGTTATCCTTGATTACAGAGGCACAACCCATCTTTTGATTAGCTTCTGGCTGAGGTTTTTTCCTGGTAGCCACAATCTAGTAAAACTTGTTTTCAGAAAGTGGTTAAGGTCTTGTGCAACTCTTCACTCTCCTCCTTGCCAGAAGAGTACCGCAAATTTAGCAATGTCTTTGACAAAGGTCAAGCCGGTAGTGGTTAGTTTGCCTCCACAGTGGTCGCATGATTGCACAATTGACCTTCAACCTCTACCCATATGTCTACATCAGCTACAACGCTCATGAGGCTTCAGTACCCATACTGATTCCTCTTCTTGTTTTCTTGGCTTTGCTTATTATTATCAGAAATGTATTTGTAACTTCTCTACTCTGATATAACCCCTGACTGATATGACCAGGAAGGACAGCAACCCACAGAATTGGTCTGCAGATTCCATTAAAGTCTTTGAGTCTCTCAAGGCTGCCTTTGTTTCCACTCCTGTGCTGGCACATCCTGATCCTATGTTAACCTTAATTCTTGAGGTTGATGAATCTGAAACAGGAGTAGGCACTCTTCTGTCTCAATGTCCTACTTCTGAGAGCGCTATGCACCCTTGTGGCTACTTTTCAAATAAATTTTCTCCTGCAGAATGCAATTACGAGATTGGGGACAGAGAATTGCTAGCTATCATGTTAGCTTGTAAAGAATGGAGGCATCTCCTGCAGGGTACCACTGTGCCAGTCCTTATTTTGATTGACCATAAGAATCTCACATTCTTGTCTGGAGGCTAAACATTTATCTCCCAGAAGGGCACAATGGGCTCTTTTTCTGTCAAGCTTCAATTACATAGTCTCATTCTTACCAGCTACTAAGAATGTAAGGGCTGATGCAGTGTCACAACAGTTTTTCTCCTCCTCCAAGATGGAGTCGGTTCGTACTCCTGCGATACCTCCAGATTGCATTCTAGCCTCTATTCGCACTAGTCTCACTTCACCTTTTGGTAACAAAATTTTTGCTGCTTGGATCCATTCTACTCCTTAAAAACTTTGTGACCACTGCTTTGTCCCCGAGAATATCTGCACTGCTGATATCCCTTCTGGTTCCTGATCCTGTTCTTCTGAATGTGACTACGCTGATTTCTGGTCTCCTGATTACTGGCTTGTCCGATTACCTGCTTTGGCTTCCAATCCCTGGCTTATGTTTTGACCTAACTTAAGTTTATTTTTTACCATTACATTTCTGTCTCAGTCTGATTCATGGTTCCTGACAGAATGACATTTTACAGTGCAGTATTCCTCCACTCTATCCACTACATTCTTCTTTCCACTCAAGATCTCCTGCTCTCCAACTCCCTCGTCACCTCCTCCCATGCTCGCCTCCAGGACTTTTCCAGAGCCTCTCCAATCCTATGGAACGCCTTACCCCAAACGGTATGATTATCTCCTACTCTATTAGCTTTTAGATGATCTCTGAAAACCCTTCTCTTCAGAGAAGCCTATCCTACCCACTCCTAACAACTGTATTCTCATTTTCTCCATCAGCTCATTCCCCACAGTTATTACCTTTTGTCCCATTTGACCCTCCCTTCTAACGAACAGTATTGATTTGTATTGTAATTGTACTGTCTGCTCCCCTTCTGTGAAGTGCTGCACAAACTGTTGGCGCTATATAAATCCTGTATAATAATAAAAATAATAATAATCCATACAAGTAGAAAAGACTTAAAAGAAAACTGTGGTAGCATCAGAACTACTATAATAAATGCTTTATAAATGTGTGAGTCAATCCTATTATAGCTAATTAAACCTATTTTAATTTATAATTATGTTTTAAATATGTGTTTGTCTTGAAAAGACATTGACTAATTTGCAATAAACCGGAGGGGCGGGGTGCAGTTTGGCATTTTCACCCTGGCTCCCAGATGATCTTGGCCCTGTATTGAATACCTGTCAGGATTAAGATCAAATAAAACCACAAAACACTCAATGGCGCAATGCACAGAAGAATATTAAGTAGTTGTTCCTATTCTATATACGTATATTGAAGTGACAAAAACGTAATTGATAACTTCTTTATATAAAGACATTCATAAGTCCTTCTTGCTTCAGGCAATATGAATGATCTTTTTGTTAATGACTATACATACTAATATTATAAGGAAGTAAGTTTAAAATTCGCCATGTCATATGCCAAAGGTGTGTTGATTTTTTTTCTCATTTGCATAGGAACATTGTAGAAACGAAGCAGAAAATCTGACCTATAACATCTGTGAGCAGAAGATGTTAGAGTCAGTTTATTCTAGGGAAGAGTCAATACAGAAAGTAGAATTTCATAATGAGACACCGAGTGTCCCTCTCCTTCCTCTTGGTCCTGCTGTGTGCTTCTAATGGATGGACACGTAAGTATCTTCAGGAATATTTAATGTCTTTATGAACATTTCCTGCTTGACAATTTTTTTTATGTATAAAGTGTGCATTCAACTCCTCATCTTCTATAAGAATCTAAAGTAAGAAAATAAGATTATCTAGAAGGGAGCTTTAATCTGTAGATCAACAGCAATGCCCTATGTGCAGGAGAAGTTGGATACCATGAGTTGATGTGGTGCTGGTCTTGTTGTGGAGTCTGCGGTCTGGCAGCAGAATGTATTACTGGAATAAGTGAAAGAAGAAGGATGGGGGGAAAATAACTTATTTAACAAGTGAATTATTCTAGCTTGCCTCCATATCTAGGACATAGGTTTACATAGTAAATCTTCACCAATATTGAAGACATGCCTCCAGTGTAGGAACTTGTATTTGTGTTGGGTATCTTCAAGCAAACTGTTAATTTAACGTTTTGCAAACAGATCCTTCAACACATTCATTCTATAACAACTCAGGGATCCAGGTATCGCCAGACTCTTATCACAGATCTTTAAAGTCACACATTATCTTAACTTTCAGCTTAAACATTCCTAGCAAAAAGACTCCAATTCTGATAAGGTGGGCAATTACAGAGAATCTTTTCATATAATTATTCACAATGATAGATAACCAATGAAATCCAGAGTAATATCCAGGAGTTTTTCTGGGAAATCTCCCTCATCTTTAGACACGAATGAGAAATCTGCTTAGTTCTAAACTACAGTATATAAGACATGCAACTTTTAGTAATATGCAGCATACTATTAACCAAATATTTCATTTATAATTGGTGATATTCTATATTTTACTTGTTGTGTGTTAATGCTCTGTTAAGAATCTTTTAGTGCTTCCTCCAGGGGCGTAACGATAGGGGTTGCAGAGGTTGCAATTGCAACCGGGCCCCATGGTCCAGGGGGCCCGTGTGCCTCCCTTGTACACCTGAATAGGAGGGATGGCAGGGGTGGCATTTAGAGGACCCAATCTCCTCCATTGAGTCCCTGGGTGCTTCCCTGGTCCCCCCCCCCCCCCACAGAGCTACTGTCTTCCCCCCTCCTCTCTCCTGCCAGCTGCTGTAGAAGATTTGTGATGATGGAGAGATGGGAACGGGTCGGTAAATTTGTAATTTACCGGCTCTTTCCTTTTCTGAATTGATAGAGTCAGTGATTGGTACCAATTGGTTCATTCATAACTGAAGCATAGTAAACTGTTTTTACTATGCTTATATTTCTGAATGAATGGGAGGCTCGGTGCACAGCTATTCCTGTCCATTCATTCTGTGCAGCTGAGGCTATACAGATGGAGATTGAGGGCTGAGGTTTGTTTAGACCCCTGATATCTCATCAAAGCCCCCCAACAGAGCTCCTAAAAAAAAAAATTGTAAAAATAAAATTGTAAAAGAAAAAAATGGAATGGACTTCCGGTTCTGGCGCTGAATGGAGAGGAGCTAGGAGACGATCGCTCCGCTCCTCTGCCGCGATTCCCGCCTGAAAAACCAGCGAACCCCCGGGAGAGAGACACGGAGGCTTCCCCCAGCAGGTCCCCCGATCCATATGGACCGCTTTGTAGAGCGATCCGGCCAGAGAGCTAACACTACACTGTCGGAACCCCCTCACCAGAGCCATCCACTCCAGCAGATATAGCACAGGCCATGGTGGTCCTCATGCGGCCGTTACTCAATAGGCCGTGGACACAGCAGTGTCGAATGCAGTTCAAAAAGGTATGGAACAATTATACAAAAAGTTGCAATCACAAGCTGCTAGAATGGAGCAGGCTGAAGATAGAATTTCTAATATAGAAGATGACACTACTGCATTAATCGCATCGGTCGCTAAAATAACAGCATCACATAAGGAGCTTCAAGACAAGGTCATAGACTTAGAAAATAGGAGCAGAAGGAACAATCTGCGGATCATAGGCCTTCCAGAATCCTATTCTCCGCATGTCCTCCCAAAGCTGTGCACAGTGACCATACCAGAACTGCTAGGCCTTCGTGTTCCCTGCACGGTAGAAAGAGCTCACAGGATAGGACAACCCTCTGACACACGGTCCAAACCCAGAGCGGTCATTGTGCGGTACCTAAACTACATGGACAAGCAAGCTATCCTGCAGAGTTTCAGAAAAGCACGCTCCTTGGATGTTGAAGGCCACAGCCTGCTGATCTTCACAGACTATTCGCTGGAAGTTATGCAAAAGAGAAAGGCATTCTCTCCTGTCTGCTCAACTCTCCATGATCTTAACATTCAGTTCAGCCTAGCCTATCCTGCTACATTGTACTTCCAGACGCCACAAGGCGAAAAACTTTCCTTTACTTCTCACTCGGAAGCCGAAAAATATGTGAACGACTCCCTCCACCCGGTCATGGACCAGACACCACAATCAGAAGCCACCACCTAACCTTCAACCAAGAAATCATCCATCTCTGCAAACAAGTCTGGGAGCCCGGTGAAACCACCTTACAAAAGAGTTTGCTTCGGCCTCCAGGAACTTCCCCCCACACGAGACTAATCGGATCCACACAAAACAAGCAAGGTATGGTTCCCACACCCACCAACACTGCCTTATCAACACGCAACCTTTCCGGCACCCTCACTTCTACGGTCAGACTCTCATGTTTGATACACCCATAGCTGACTGAACAGCAAACTGTAAGTGCCTCCATATAGGTCCCCCCGAGAGGGGTACCTCTATGCCAAGTTTTCTACTCCAAGGACAGTTTGTTATTAGCTACGAAGCTATGGTAGCACCCCTACTCATTGTTGTATCTCAACAGTTTGTAATGATACTACACACCTGTGTATTGCATATACATATGCTTGTATAATTGGGCCCCGCCCCCGCGATCCAAAATCTCGAGGGCGGACCCCAACGTTTTCTGGACTACACCCCACATTACGGTTTACCTGTTAAATGACCCAGTGGTTGCATTTGTTGTTCTCCTCAAACTTGCTGGAGGCGTCCATTGCCCCCCCTTCCCCTCCCCCCACCCTTCTACCTCTCCTACCCCCCCTCACCCCCCCCTTCCTCCAGTCTTTCCACCCCCAGGGCCGCCTCATAATACCTTTAACTTTCCCTGGCAGGGGCGGAGGACCATAGGTAGAGTGTACCCCCTCCATGCGGAAAAAAGTGAAGTCCATAAGACTTGTTACATATGGTGCAATCTTTCGATGTTATAGCTATTCAGTTCAAGTTCTGTTTTTACACAACATTTCATGTCTTGCTCTGTGTCCACTCCCCAGCTTCAGAGGATGCTACTGTAGGAAGCCCTTCCCGCGGTCTTCCTCGCCTCTATATCCTTTTTCCAAATCAGCATGGATCCCCCAAAGCTCGGGAGTAAGCTGAATATTATTTCCTGGAACGTAAAAGGGTTAAGGGCTCCTCAAAAACGAATGCAAGTCCTTAGACACCTTAAGAGACTTAGGGCAGACATAGCCCTGCTACAAGAAACACATTTGGGTCATTTGGGGACATCTCTCTAGGCCCCGCAAACTCTGGGTGGGTGATGTGGTAGGCTCCCCGGCGTTGGGGAGGAGGGCAGGGGTTGCCATCCTCCTCAACAAGAGGTTGCCCTTTTCCATCCGGCAGACGGAAATAGACAATACGGGAAGAAGGGTCACCCTTCACCTTACTCTAGAAGGTAGGGATTTCGCCATCTCAAACATCTATGCAGAAAACTCTCCTTCCCAATCGTACTTCCATGACCTAACCACCTGGGCCCTTCAAGTGTTGGAACCTCTACACCTTTTAGGGGGCGACTTTAACACGACCATGCATCCTACTGATGATCGGACAACACAACTGCCCTCCCAACCCTCCTCGACCGACCTCCACAATTCCCCCTAGCCACCGCCACAGAAGCCCTCCATTTAACAGATATCTGGCACATGTTTCATCCCATCGACAAAGAATATACCTTTTACTCCCCCCCCACAAAACCTTCTCTCGAATCGACTACTTCTTTGCCTCCCCTGCTTTCCTTCTCATAATAACACACGCAACGATCGAGAACATGGCGATCTCAGATCACTCTTCCATTGCTGTTAAAGTCTCCAACCTATTACCCAGGGGACATGGCGCACCCTGACGTTTTCCTTCGTACCTCTCAGAAAACGAAGAACTAAAAACCTCCCTCCAACTAGCATGGACGGGATACATGTCCACCAATGCAGATCACCTTTCCTCCCCCAATCTCTTTTGGGAGGCAGGAAAGGCCTTCCTCAGAGGCCACATTATCTCATTTGCCACTAATTTCAAGAAAAAAGCACACACTAATATGCAAAGAGCTAGCTTGGCGCTCAAGGAGGCACATAAGCGTTTAAACAGTGCACGCACCCCAGAGAACATTCAGACCTGGCAACATGCCAAATAGTCCTTTGACCATTGGGCCTCACAACATGAATCAACCAATCAATTCCATTCAAAACTGTTTTTCCATAAGTATGGCAACAAGGCTGGGAAGCTCCTAGCTCGTATGGTTGCGAGTAAATACTCCAACCCATATCCCCTCGTTGAGGGACTCGTCCGGCACCATAGTCTCAGGCCCCTGAAACACTTCTACTTGTCTACACCAACATTTGGAAAGGGGGCTCCTACCTCCCGATAGGACATTCCGCCTATATCAAACTCTTGGCAAAAAAAACAGAGACCCACTATCCCCTGGGTCTTATAGACCCATATCACTCATCAACGTCGACGCCAAGATACTATCAAAGATAATAGCCTCCCGATTAGCCAAAATTCTGCCCACTATCATCTACCCGGCTCAATCGGGCTTCATTCAGGGAAGATCAGCGACCTTAAATATCAGGAAAGTACTCCTGGTCTTGAACCAGGCTAAACAATGCCCAGATAAAGATTTCTAGATCACTAGATGCCGAAAAAGCTTTCGACAACATCAGCTTTAAATGGCTCTCCATGGGTCTATCCTCTTTCGGCTTTGAGGGTCCTTTCTCAAAATTCATAAGCGAAATGTATGGAAAACCATCGGCCCGAATAGTTACCCCTAATTTCATTTCCTCAGAATCCCTACTGGCCAAAGGTACCCGCCAAGGATGTCCACCCTCACCACTCCTCTTTAATCTGGCCATTGAACCTCTCTCACGCACTCTTAACTCGATTCAGGGGGTGAGTGGTATCCCTATAGGAAACAGAGTATGTCGCTCAGCCCTTTTCGCTGACGACATAGTTCTGTTCTCCTCCAACCCACCCAGAGACTTCAAGTATCTAACTCAAATCCTTCACATTTTCAGAGAATGCGCGGGTATGAGAATAAATTTCGATAAAAGCAAAGTTTTACCGCTGAATCCACGTAAAGCGGATGGCTGGAGATCCTCCTCCCCCTTCCTGGTAGCAAAGGGCCAAATTACATACCTAGGTATCCTCATAGGGAAGGACCCCTCCTCTCTCTATTCTCTGAACTATACTCCTCTCATAGCAAAAATTATAAAAGAGCTCACTGCTTGGCGGTCCCTCCCCCTCTCACTCTTCGGGAGATGTCACTTAATTAAGATGATCTCATTCGCCAGAATACTATACCCACTACAAACACTGCCACTCTTACTCAAACATTCAGATATTCAAAAACTCCATTCTGCCTTCTCCTTGTTTTTATGGAAAGGCAAACGAGCAAGGATAGCTCTGAAGAAACTCTGTCTCCCGAGGAGAGAGGGGGGGGGGGGGGGCGGGCC
>BLSH010124656.1:44491-71730 GCA_018402905.1 Glandirana rugosa
CTGATGATGACCCGACGTTCCGATCTTGTTTAAAGAGTGAACGATTTCTTGTGTCCTCTTGGTTATACTCAACGTTATCTTAGTAGATATGTTGGTTGTCTACTGGAGTCTTGTAATGATTACTCACTGGTTACCTTTTTTACCTTGTATGAGATTAAAGGTGGAGGCGGAGGCGGAGTTAAGATCGAACCGCAGTAGATGATTTCGTTTGTTGTTATAGGTGTTATGGATATGTAGTACTTATCTCAACTCGCTTGTGGACCTGCAAGCCCAAGACGACCAGGCAGGCTTGAAGCCCTGTTTCAGGCCCTTGTCCGTGCGAGCGTTCGGGTTCCGTCCGGACCCGGACCCGGACTTTGTCCCGAAGTTCGGACGGACCAGCAGAACCCGAACGTCCAGGTGTTCGCTCAACTCTATTCATGATGTATAGGTATTGTGGATATTGTTGTTTGCTTTAGTAGATGACGCCAAGCTAGAATTGAGGCGGAGGCGGAGGTGGAAATTAGAGTATGTTCCATTTTTTCCATTGGTCACTCATTAGTAATGTTCTGAGGTCATCTGTTGGTTGTATAGATGATTCTATTGCAACTCATATTGGTTCTCCTGTGTTCTTTAGCAAGTGAGAAATTTGTTCTAGCCTTGCAGCCCAGTAGTAGTCCTTGATGTCTATCATATCTGCCTCACCGCATCTTTTATGTAGTAACATGGTTGCATATGTACATCTAGCTCTCTTTCCATTCAACAGACACTTCTTTATGAGACTCTTCAGATATCTAATTTGAATGAGTAGTGGTAATACTCTGAAAACATAAAGGATTTGGGGGAGAACCATCATCTTCATGGCAGCTATCCTGCCATCTCATGAAATATTACGTTGTGAGAGGGTTGTAAGGATCGGACCTAGGTTAGTGGACATTGAAGTAAGGTTGGCCTTTACTGTTGTTGTGAGAGATTTGGTAATGGTGATCCCTAAGTAGGACACCTCTTTGTCATTCCAAGCGTATTTTAAGTTGTTCTGTAGATGCATTCTGAGACTAGGTTGGATATCCATGGCTAAGATGAGAGATTTAGTAAAATTGACCTTATAGTAGGATATGTTGCTAAAGTCTGATAATATCTGGTGGGCTGCTGGGAGGAAAATTTGGGGATTTGTAAGCATTAATATCACATCATCGGCAAATAGTGTTATAACATGTGGTTCGTTGTTAAAGTGAAACCCCCTAATTTGTGGGTGGGTCCTAATTTTTTCAGCTAGAGGCTCTATCAGGAGGTTAAAGATTGTGGGTGATAGTGGGCACCCCTGCCGAGTCCCATTTGAGATGTTGAATGGTCTGGACAGAAAGCCCAAGGTGTACACTTGGGCTGTTGGTTTGGAATAGAGAACAAGGATCGCTGACAGTATTGAGCCCTGGAAACCGAAATTCTTCAGTACCTCTGACATGTAAGTCCAGTTTTTTTGGCATAATATTGGATATTCAGTATTCTTCTGGTGGCATCAGCAGACTGTCTACCCCTCACGAAACCCATCTGGTCCAGCTTGATCAGAGATGGTAGTATGTCTGTTACACATCTCGCTAAGAGTTTGGCGTATATTTTAACGTCTGTATTTAGGAGTGAGATAGGCCTGAAATTGGCCGGGACATTGGGTTCTTTACCCAGTTTTGGCAGAGTCACCCCATAGGCCCCCAGCATCTTTTTTGGGAATAGTGATTCTTGAGTTGCTTGGGTGAATACTTTTTGCAGGTATGGAGAAAGTACCTTGTGGTAAGTTTTAAAGTACTCGTTAGAGAGGCTGTCCAGGCCTGGTTATTTCCCATTGGGAAGTGAAAGGATAATTTTTTCTATTTCCATATGTGTGTATGCGGCATTTAGAGTTAGTATTTGATGTTCCATTAGCTTATGGAGGTTAATTGTTGCCAGGAATTCCTGGATGTTTATTGAGATGGGTTGTGTAGTGTTCGAGTTTGTCTGGAGGTTGTAGAGTGCCTCGTAGTTTGCGAATTGGTTTGCGATATCATTCGTATTTGTGATGGTGTGCTTACTAAGTGGGTGTATCAAGTGTGAGATTCTTGTTTTGGCCCTTGCTTGCTTTATCCTGTTTCACCAGGTATTTTTCCGCCCTATTGGCGTGTGCATAGGAGTGTGTTTTAGTTTTTTCAAATATGTGTCCTATTGTTGGGCTAGTAGAGTCTTCAATTGGTCTCTGAGTTTCGCTAGCTTTTGCGAGATTATCAGGGTGGGGGTACGTTTGTTTTGGGTTTCTAGCATATGGATATCCTCTAGTATGGCGTTAAGCATGGCCGCATGTTTCTTTTTTGTCCTGGCCCCTAGCTGAATTAAAATGCTCCTTATGAAGGCCTTGTGCTCATTCCACAGTGTGGCTGGGGAAGACAGAGTTTTCATTGTCTGAAAAGTAGGTTTGGAGTTGCAGGGAGATTAGTGGTGAACTCTGTGGGTCCCTCAACAGTTTAGTGTTACAGCGCCAGATGGGTGTGGAGGGTGGGACATTCTGCTCTGCAATGACCATGCATATCGCAGCATGGTCTGACCATGTGATGTCCTGAATGGTGGAAGAGGTAACATTCTGTAGTAGCCATTTGTCTGTCAAGAACATGTCTATTCTGGAGTACATGTTGTGTCTAGGGGAAAATAAGGTGTAATCCCTCTCATTGCCATGTTGACAGCGCCAGACATCAGAGTTCTTCCGTATGAAGTAGTTGTAGAGAGTTTGTGGGTCTCCTGGGTTTCAAAGTAGAGTCCAGGTTAGGGTCAGTTGTCAGGTTAAAGTCCCCGCCGATTAAGAGATGCCCATATCGTCTGTTGCTAAACGTTTAAGGAGCTTGAGTAAGAAACGCAACTGGTGTGTGTTGGGAGCATTTAAGGACACTACGGTGAATGGTTGGGAGTTGAGGGTACATTTAATAATTAGGTACCTCTCTTCAGGATCAGTTATTTCCTCTTTCAGTTGAAAGGCTAGAGTATTTTTAAAGGCCAAGAGTACTGCTCTCTTTTTGACTTTAGTGTTGGAAAGAAATATATTTGGGTAGTCTCTGTGGTTGCACTTGGCTGGTGCTTTGTTTTGAAAGTGTCTCTCCTGGACACTTAGGATATCTACTTTATGATTAGTGGCTTCTTTCCATAAAGAGTGCCTCTTGGCATGGTGATTCCAGCCTCTGGCATTAATGGATAGGCAGGTTATGTACATGAAAAAGTCTATGGGAGGTCAATGTGATGTTCCGAGGGTTACTTACAGTTATGATGAAGTGGGTAGCCATGTCCAAGTGCTGATGGTCCAGCCTGTTCAGCGTGGTGGGGTGGGTGTTCCTGTTGTACCTTACAAGACAAGTCCAAGAGTAAAGTGAGAAGGAAATAAACAAGTGAACTGCACAAATTATAAACCATGTGGCTTAACTACACCAGTAAAAAAGGAGGTGTTGTTGGTAAACCTTGAGTGGTAACAGTGGCCTGGACGATCCAGGTGGGGGGAATAGAGAGATCATTACTTTCATGAGAAATATGCATAATGGTCCTGAACTTTTATCATTTTGGCATAAGGTTTAGAAGCCCCCATTGTGTTTCTTGTTTTTTTTTGCGGGAGATTACTTGCCATTCTGGTTCCATGTGAGCAGGTTGGTTGGAGTGGCTGGGTGGTGGTGGTGGGTCTGGTATGATGCCCCACTGGCTCAAGGTGGATATGCCCTCTTCCAGTGTGGAGACCGAGATCGTTTCTCCCCTGTGGGTAACAATTAGCGTGGCAGGGTATTTCCACTTGTGCAAAATGTTGTGGTTCCTTAGGGCTTTGGTAACTGTGGCAAGGTTGCGGCGTCTTTGGAAGGTATGTCTGGATAGATCCAGCAGGATTTGTACCGTGGTGTACATGGAGGGTAAATTTTCAGCTTTCTTAA
The DNA here is from genome assembly GCA_018402905.1 of Glandirana rugosa. Classification (NCBI taxonomy): domain Eukaryota; kingdom Metazoa; phylum Chordata; class Amphibia; order Anura; family Ranidae; genus Glandirana; species Glandirana rugosa. The sequence continues at coordinate 48,397 of BLSH010124656.1, forward strand.
AGGCCATCATTATCATCTCCTTTACATGATACAATGTACCCTTAGCAGGACATCTCTAGGGACTTCTGCAGCTAGGAAGCATGGTTTTGGAAGCCTGTGTATCCTATCTATGATGAGGTATTGTGCTGTCAATGAAGGCACTAGAGAAGAGAACAGCGTCAGTGCATACTGTTGAAGCTGCTGGGGAGTATAGTCTCTGGTATTCCTCTAAGTTTGAGGTTATTCCTCCTCGAGCGATCTTCTAAGTCAGAAATCTTATCTTTCAGCCATTTACTCTCCTCAGGTTGTGTATTATGCACTTCTATCAGGGTATTGTAGGACACTGTATAGTTTCACATGGTTTTCTCCATATGGTCTACTCTATCCCCCAGCCTATGCACCTCTGCTTTGCAATGCTGGACACTGGATATGAGGCCTGCTTGGAGGGCTGCTCACAGGGATAGCATCATGTCCTTCAGCATGGTATCTGAGACAGGCTGGCCAGATGTGGGGAATGCTGTGATAGGGTCTGTGTGTCCTGCTGTGCTGTGTGCGGTTGCGGCCTGCGCGCCACTCACCTCCATGAACTCTGAGCGGGGAGTGTTTACGGGCTTTGGATTTAGCCGGGCTTCTCACTGTGGGGCTGGAAATGGTGGTGGATGATCCGCTCCCTCCATGACACGCATTCGTCCCATTGCTGTGATGCGAATGGCTCGATCCGGCGACCTGGACCTGGTCATCTCGTGAGGCGCCGCCACCATCTTGCTGCAGACCTTTCTGAATCTGTATTTTGTTCAGCTGCTGCGTCTCTTTTCTCCTGTGTGCCATTCTGGGTGCCCTCCGGTGCTTTGTGAGTGCGGTGACAGACGCTTTCCTCCGCTGTAGGCTCTGTGCTGGGCTAGTTTTCCCAATGACTGAGTGGAGCTGGAAGCTCAGGTGTCCATCTTGGAGCTCGGCGGCCACGCCCCCACCCCAATACGCGTATATTGTATTGGTTTATTTGGATATTTTGTTTATTTATTTTTTTACTAATAATGGTGGTGATCAGCGACTTGTATCGGGACTGCAATATTGCAGTGGACAATTTGCACACTAACTGACATTTTTGACACTTTTTGGGGACCAGTGACATTATTACAGCGATCAGTGCTAAAAATATGCACTGCACTAATGACACTGGCTGGAAAGGGGTTAACATCAGGAGCAATCAAAGGGTTAAATGTGTGCCTAGCCATTGCTTGTGTACAGGGTGGGAGGGGCTTTTACTAGGGGAAGGCATGGATCCATGTCTCTGCTTTGCTGAAACACAAGATCAATGCCTTCCCTCCTGACAGAATGGTGAACCGCCTTGTTTACATAGGCAAACAGCATTTCTGTCTCTGTACCGAAGAATCAGCTGTGGACATCGAGTCCACTGTACCCACCAATCAGCTCCCACTGTGTATAATCACAGTGAGAGAGGGCCGCCACTGGCGGGCATGCACACTCCAGACCCGGAAGCAGTGCCACCTTGCCTTGTTACACTGGAAGTGGTTAAAAACTCTTTGTTGCTCTATACCCTTGTGTATTGTTTTTATTTAAAATGTATATCCCAGATTGCTCCAAAATGTGTAGGCTTAAATCACAATTATCTCTAAATGCGCCTTTTAATTAAGAACCATTTTTTCATATACTGAATTTTTTTTTTTATGTTTTTAAACAATCAGTACAATAACACAGCAATAAAATGTTACAAAGATGATAGCTGCCATCTACAAATCAACAATTTGGTGTATCTAGATATCATAATACAGAGGTGAACTCATTACATGGGATCATAGGGATGAGGAGAAATAGAAAACCATAATAAACAGACTGGAAAGGTAAATAGAGTACACATATGTGCCTGAGCATTAAAGCTGAGCAAATTGTCATGTAAGGTACCAAATAGATCTTGTAGAGATAAGGTGAGCAGAACACATTCAGGAAGAATTTTATTATAATGCCTAATCGTGGATATATAGATTTATATTAACGAGGTACATCTAGGATCTTCTAGCCAGGGATTCCAATGTTTGTGAAATTGGTTTACCATTAGGGGGGGGTTTGCAAAAAGATATTCCATAAAGCAGTAGTCATTAAGTATCTTAACCTCAGAATGGAGAGTGGGATGGCTAGAGCTTTTCCAGTTGTGAACTAAAGAGAGGCGTGCTACTATCAATATATGGGTGACTATGGGATGGAGCATAGTGGGCCAGGATTCCAAACTCAGACCCAGAAGAGCTATTTGAGGAGTCAGCTTAACATTAAGACCAGAGATCCTGGTTAAAAATGAAACAAGATATGTAGGTGTGGCCAGTCACATCAGATATGAGGTGGAGTTCCATTCTGGCCACAGTACCTCCCAGCACTTAGGATAATTGTTTGGGTAACTAGCCACCAGTCTGGATGGGGTGTAATACCATTGATGCAAGATTTTCATTACGGATTCAATGCGGATGTAACATTCCTTGAGAAAACGGAAGGTTTCTGGAGTGCTTAAAGCCACAGGAAGATGCAGTAAACTGGAAAACCATCTCCCAGTATTCCATGGAGACAGATTTACTATAAGAGTTTGGCTGAGAGAGAAGATTGCATAATTAAGAATAGAGTTGAGTGGACACCTGGAAGTTCCAGTTCGTCTGGTTCGGTCGAACGTCGTAGAAAAGTTCGGGTTCGGTACCGAACTTGACCCTGGACCCCAAACCCCATTGAAGTCAATGTTGACCCGAACTTTTGGGCACTAAAATTGCTGTAAAAAAGTCCTGGAAAGGGCTAGAGAGCTGCAAAAGGAAGCAAAATGGGGGTAAGGAGTAGGACAAGTGCCCTACAAACAAATGTGGCTAGGGAAATAACTTGAAAAAAAAATTAAAATGGGAGGAGGAGGTGGATGTGGACTTGGAGCCTAGAGGTTGACTAGGCCATGACCGTGGCAGTGTAGGTGGAAGTGGTGGTGGTGGAGGAGGAGGTAGCCAACACTGTTATTTGTTTGTTTTTTTTTCTAATTGGGGTAGCCCCCAAAATATTGAGACATATTAAAAAAAAAACAAGTATACCAATGGCTGTGTGAGGCCGGTCTCCTCTCCCTAATGCTGTAGTAGAATGTTTTATAATGATAAATTCTCCCTCAGAGCACCAACAGGAGCCTCTCCCTAATGCAGTAGTAGATGGTTTTAGAATGATAATCTCTCCCTCAGAGAACCAACAGTTATGTCTCCCTAATGCATTATAAGATGGTTCTGAACGCTAATGTTTCCCTCATAGCACAGACAGGAACATCTCCCTAATTCACTATAAGATGGTTCTCAACGCTAATGTCTCCCTCACAGGACCGCAATGAAGGTCTCCCTAATGCAGTCTGAGATGGTTGTGAATGCTAATCTTTCCCTCAGAGCACCGGCATGAAGCTCTCCCTACTCTAGTCTGAGACGGTCTGACACGCGGCGCTACGTGACTCCAGCCCCATATAGAGGCTGGGTCACATGATGCACTGGCCAATCACTGCCATGCAATTAGTAGGCATGGCTGTGATGGCTTCTAAGGGAAAACTAGTGAAAAGCTTGTTGATTGGCTGCCTAGCAGCTATAGAAAAAGCGCAAAAAAATACCCAAATACCGAACCTGATCCCAGACTTTTTTTTTTAATGTCCGGGATCGGGTTCGGGGCACGGACACCCCAAAGTCTGGTATGGACCCGAACTTTACAGTCTGAGTTCACTCAACCCTAATTAAGAACTATGTTGTCTACCTTGTCGTTCAAAAGAAGTTTTTCTCCTTGGAGAATTTGTGTGATCCACCAAAATGCTGTAGCATGATAGTATTGGCAGATCATCTACAGAGCATTTTACTGTTTCCAAATAAATCACTTTATTGATGGTTTCTGGTCTAACTTATGGTTTGGGTCTTATCAGTGGTGGCTGGTGCTCAAAATGTTTTTTTGGGAGGGCGGCAAACAAACCTGGCTGCCTCACTTGCACAAACCTGCCCCCCCCCCCCCACTTGCTCACACTAACTCTGCCCAGCGCTCAATCGAGCGATTGGGAAGGCAGAAATCTTTGTCCTTACCTTATGCAGGGAGGTGTGGGGAGGAGGTTGCGGCGGGAAGACCTGGTCATTGCTTATCCTCCTGGCTGAACAGAAAGTGGGTCTTGAGACCCGATTGGCTGGGAGTCCTAAGACTCCCTGGCCAATCGGGTCTCAGGACCTGCTTGTTGATTGGTCAGGAGGAGAAGCAGGAAGAAATTAGTGAATATTAATTCCCTAATGTCGCACAAGTGAGTGAGCTCGGGCACAGTGCTCTGCACTCGGAGTCCACCCTTTTTGGAGCCAATTAGAGTCTCTGGCTCTAGTCACATGCTTCTACAAAAAAAACCCATTGAAATCTATATGTCCGGTGCTCTGCTTGGAGATTAGAGGCCAGGCACATGGATGAGGGGGGTGGCGCCCCTGTGCTCCTAATGAGCAGGCCACCACTAGGCCTTACTAATAATGTTGCGTTTTACTCACAGTACTTCTTCTCCACCACAGGATGTGGGAAGCCCTCTGGGTTGAATCATGGCCAGCAACATCTAACTTAATTTTTATAATTCCAGGCTGTTATGGACCTGTCCTCTCCTATGAACCTATCCTCTCAGGTGATATCATCATGTAGCCTAGGATCAATCCATTTCTCATGAATTGATCATTGCACACACACTTTAAGTGAGTGGCACTCAGTTCAGGTAGATGGGCCCCCCAGCACTGCAGCCAAGGAAGAAGAGTAAGAACGCATTATATCACCAGACCAGTCTTAAAGTGGATGTAAACCCACCACTCACCCAGTATAAACTAATGGCACAGTATTAATGTATATATACATGCAAGCCTCCTGCATGTATCCCTACCTTGTAAATGTCACCCACTTCAGCAGTAGCAGCCCCACAAATCTCTGGAATCAGTGGGTGGGTTTCTTTGATGGAGTTCGGTGGGTGGAGTCGGGATGTCACAAGACCCCCCACACACCTCTACACTTTCCTACTTTACTATTGCTGGGTTTTGAGAAACATCCTTTCAAAACTCAGGAAAGACACCACATGACTTCAACATGCCCAATCATGCCCAGGTGTGGAGCAGCTAATCCTGGGAGAGCCGGAGAAGAAAGGAGGGGGTGTCGTGAAGCTCTGTATGTTCATGCATGAGATAAGGTAATGAGCTGTCAGTAACAACATGGGGGAAGAAACAGTCACATATTTCTGTGTGTGTCTGTTGTTTCCTACTGAAAAAAGATAAAAGGATTGCTCAGAGCTGAATTAACTCTTTGTGGCAGGACTGGGCACAGATGATATGACATGCTCTACTCTACCAGGCAGAATTGTTAATTCATTTTTTTGGGGGGTTTACATCCACTTTAAGACTGCTGGAAAAGAGATACTGTGTGTATAGGGTGTTTAAAAATTGATCTGTAGGAGCTTCAGGAAGGGTGGAAAGATAGATTTCCAGTTAGTACTTAACTAATCCCTAAAATTACATCCTTACTAGGCAACAAACATATCAGAGGTGAATTCACATGGCCCTGTGCCTAGATGTAACAGTGCCAGCATCTCAGTGCCTTAATCACTTCAGCCCCGGAAGGATTTCCCAGGTTAGGACCAGAGCACTTTTTGCGATTCGGCACTGCGTCATCTTAACTGACAATTGCACGGTCGTGCGACGTTATACCCAAACAAAATTTGCGTCCTTTTTTTCCCACAACTAGAGCTTTCTTTTGGTGGTATTTGATCACTGCTGCGTCATTTCTGCTCACCGCTATAAACAAAGAAAGAGCGACAATTTTGCAAAAAAAACCCAATATTTCTTACTTTTTGCTAAAATTCAAATCCCAAAAAAAATAAAAAAACATTTTTTTCATCGGCTTTGGTCGATTTATATTATTACTCATATTTTTGGTAAAAAAAAATCGCAATCTGCGTTTATTGATTGGTTTCGCAAAAGTTTCCGCATTTATGGATGATGAGAATTCATTTCTGGGGTTTTTATTTTTATTTTTTATTTTTTACTAGTAATTTTTACACTTACAGTAAAGTTTTACACTTTTTTGGGACCAATGACATTTATACAGTAATTGGAAATTTAAATGTCCACTGATTACTGTATAAATGTCATTGGCAGAGAAGGGGTTAACCTGCAGGGGGAGATCTAGGGGGTAACTGTGTTCCCTAGGTGTGTTCCAACTGTGGGGGAGCTGGGCTAACATGGGCATAGGAGATATAACTGATCCCAGTGACAGGGATCAGTAGATCTCCTATGTCCCCATTGACAGAGTGGGGAACCGCCATGTTTACGTGGCTCTAGCAGCTCATCGCGGCTCGCCGGCGGACATCGGGTCCACCCAAGCCGCAGGCACACTCCTCCAGAGAATGTCGGGCACGAGAGCGTTCTGGCGGCGGGGCGCGCTCGCCCGCTAGCTGCGCCTGCGCGAATCGCCACCTTTTTACGCCGATTCGCGGGACGCATCCACACTGCCGCAGTAAATATACTGTGCGCAGTGTGGAAGCGGTTAATGACTGATCCATTTCCTTGTCATAAGTTCAAAACATTGTGCAACATGTTTTGTTTTCCCAATAGTGTGATATATATTTGATCTTGTGATGTCTTTTTGGGGAGGTTATCTTTACAGATAGTCGAATTTGTTACCCCTTTGACATTCATTCATTTTTGTAGATAAGAATGCTTTGCAAGGTTCAAATACAATAATTGTGTCTTTTCTTCAGGTACTGGAGGCTTCAACTGTACACAGAGAGGTAAGTCCCCAAGTGAGGAATCCCTAATATAAGAATTCTGCCAAAAGGTTTATATATTGACTTGATCTGCTTCCATAAAGCCAATAGATCTATAGACTATCTGGGGTAGGAATTGACCAACATAATAGGTCTTGAGAAGACATGTGATCTCATGAGAGCCTATCACTGGGGTTAATTTACTAACGTGGAGAATGTACACATTACACAGTTAGGGTTCATTTAGCTTAGCATGATATTGTGTTCACTTTACTTATCCAAACACATACAAACAATTTTTTTTAAATCTAACCCCACAGATACAAAAAAAGGCCACATTCATGAAGTTCTGTAATCATGAATGCATCACTAAGGGCTCATTTACACAAGCTTTACCCTCTGAAGCGATGGATAATTTTTAGACATGTGCACTGCCAAAAAATCTGTTCATTTTCATTTCATTGTTTTTTTTATTTCCGTTTTTTTGGGTCATTCGTTATGATCGCAATTTGTAAATTTGTACATTCGTAAATTCGTAATTTTGTGAATTTGCAAATTCCGAAAATTCGAAAATCCAAAAATAAGAAAGAAAATCCGAAAGAACGAAAATTTGAAATAATATCTAACTAACTAATAATAACTTAACTATTAAATTATAGGTATTGGAATTTCCTATCAAATTTGGCTGTTAGTAAACGTAACAAATCCGAATTTATCCAAAGTTACAAATTATCTGAAATAACGACTGCCGCATCTAAACAAATGGAACGGAAAGGAATTAATAATAAATAATAATAAAAAGTTATTATTATTTATTAATAATAATTAGTAATTAATTTGTTACGTTCCATGTGTTTAGATACGGCATACGTTATTTCGGATTCTTAACTTTGGATAAATTTGTCTTAGTTACGTTCACTAACAGCCAAATTTGAAAGGAAATTTCAATACCTATAATTTAATTTAGTAATAGTTAAGATATTAATTAGTTTTATCGGGTTTTAAAATGTTCGAATTTTCGTTCTTTTGAATCTTTGCTCTTATTTTCGAAGTTTTGGATTTTCCAGTTTTCAATTTTTTGAATTTACAAATTTTTGAATATTCGAATTTCTGAATATTAGGAAAAATTTGTTAAATGGGTTTTCGTTATTCAGATATTTCCGAATCAACAAATTTGTTGAAATACGTTATAAAACAAATTCGATACAAAATGAATTGCATATGTCTAATTGTTTTACAGAGGGAATTCAACAGGCGTAAGGAGCCGTTATGTTGCCTTCTCTCCACCTGTTTTAACCCCTAAAAAACCCACACCATAATGGTGCAACTACATGCCTCGCACACAGTAGTGGGGCTGTTTAGTTAAATAGGTCATATTTAGCGGTCAGCACTGCCCTCCATACATGATGGGGGATTGTTTTTGCTGCACCACAATGCTTTGCAACACTGCCACAACATGTGTACACCCCTGCTCACTGCCTTTGTAGCTAAAGGGGGAAGTGGTCGGGGAGTGGGAATGTAGCATAACCACATGTTTTTACCAACCCCCAACAGCATGTAGTGTACAGTGTAAACCAGGGATATGCAATTAGCGGACCTCCAGCTGTTGCAGAACTACAAGTCCCATGAGGCTTAGCAAGACTTTGACAGCCACAAGCATGACACCCAGAGGCAGAGGCATGATGGGACTTGTAGTTTTGTAACAGCTGGAGGTCCGCTAATTGCATATCCCTGGTGTAAACTAAGCCTGAAAGTGATTTTAGTCATCAACTTCTTTCAGTCCCCTGTTCAATAAAGCTCAGATTGGGAGAGGGAGAAGCAGCACAAGCAGAAACAGAGAGATGAGTGACAGAGAGATGAATTCATTTGTTTGCTGCATCTCCATTATTATCCAGTCACAGGGTGGGGGTATAGGGGAGACCTGTAAGTGAAAGTGAAAATGCAACAGAGAAACATCAAGTCCTCTCCTGCCAAATTGCAGGACAAATCTTTTTAGAAATATTTTGCCAAGTGAAGCACTGTATATGTATTTCCTCAGTGTATTTAGTGGTTTGTCTGAAGTTAAGATTTAAACTGTCCTTACACATGAGTGGGCATTCAAAGTGCACACAGGTTCATCCTATTTAGTAATTTTTGTGACCAGACATTATGTAGAGTGAACATTCACCTTGACAACTAAACAGTCTCTGTTCTGTTTAGACATGTGCGGTTTGTTTAGTTCCAAATTAATATTCAGACAAATGTTTTGTTGTTCGGAGATTCGGATATATCCGAATACCTGAATTAGAGCCCTTTCACACTGGGGTGGAATGGCAGTAGAGGTAAAGTGCTGCTAGTTTTGGCGACACTCTGTTATAGCGGCACTTTGGCATCACAATTTGGTGGCAGCGGGGCGTTTTTAATCCTCAGGAAGGGGTTAAAAGCACCTGTGCTGCATCACTTCCGAAGAGGTGTTCAGCTGCTTCTGAAGCACTGCCCATTAAATTCAATGGCAGGGGTGGTGTAGTAGCGGTGTATACATCACTCCCGCACCACCCCAAAGATGCTGCTTGCAGGACTTTTTTTCTCATCCTGCAAGTGCACTGCCCCAGTGTAAAAGCCTGCTTTCACACTGGGGCGGTGCGCTTGCAGGATGAGAAAAAAAGTCCTGCAAGCAGCATCTTTGGGGTGGTGCGGGAGTGATGCATACATTGTGGATTGGGGGTGGTTTTCTGGCACTATTTTTAGAGCTAAAGTGCCAGAAAACCGCCCCAGTGTGAAAGGGGTCTTACAGTGTAAACAAAGTTTACCAAATGCTCGGAATAACTAAAACAAAATTTGCCCAAATTTCCGAAATTTGAATCGAATTTACATCGCATTCCATTCGAATTTGAACTGTACAAATGCTTCTAAAATCAAAGACTTTGTGTGTTGTTAGAGTATCATTTGGAAATAACGCTTTTTTTGTTAAGGCAAAGGTGATTTAAAGAGTCATTGTAATCATTTGATGAAGATTTTCTTTTGTTTGTTCACTTTGCAGCTGTTTTTGAATAAAAAAAAAAAACATTTTAGTTTTAAGCGATTCCAAAATTTATTGATTTGAACGTTTTGAATTGAAAGAATTGGTAAATTTGAAGAAAATTCGAAAATTTCCGCATACGAATTCCGAATAGGAATTGAACAAATCAACCGAATTCAACTAAACAAAATACCTAGATTAAAGAAGCTAAATGAAACTAAACAAATTTTTCCATCATGCACATGTCTAGTTTTGTTAGTGAATTGATCTCAGTTATCTTTAACCCTCAAAAGTATACTAAAGCCGGGTACAAACTATTCATTTTTGTTTGTTTAACCCAGCAGGCTGAACAAAAAAAAAACCTGAAGAGCTTGAGAGGAGCCGCTGTACTAAAAATTCAATGTTAGTACAGTGATCTCCCCCACTAAGTTATTTTGTTCTGACAGGGGGGCGGCCTACCCGCCAGAACACTCTGGTCAGCGCTGTCAGCCTCTGAAACTGCTTAGCTTATCGGGCGCCAATCGCTCCAGACCTTTTTCAGTCAAGCACCTTTGACAGAAGCCGGCCTCTGTTGGACCTGCAGCTGTGCACATGGGCCAAATGTCAGATGGTTTTTAATGAACTGGCCGATGTTGCTTGATATTCGGCCCATGTTTACGGCCATTTAGCCAACAGGAAAACCATTTTATAAAGAAATGATCAGATCTTGTCAACTTTTCTACTGGTGGGAGAGACGAATATGTCAGCATCCCTTTAGAAGGAACAGCCTTAAAGTGGTTGTCATGACAACCACTTTAAACTACAGGTAAGCCTACAATTAGGCTTACCTGTAGGTCCAGGAAATATCTCCTAAACCTGTACGGTTTAGGAGATATCCCCTGTATCTGCATGAGCCTACGTCATCTGCACATGCGCACCGAAGAATTGGCACCCAGGGCAGCCCAGGGTGTCATTTCTTCTGTATTTGTGCCGTAAATGACGGCTCCCGTGCGCATGTGCGGGAATGACATCAGCGCAACTCCGCCAATTTGCGATGTGATTGGATGAAGCCGCAGACCTGAAAGAACAATGTCGCTGGTCACAGCGGTTTGCCGAGGCCGCTGCAACAGCTTCGTTCTGAGGTAAGTGTTTCATAATGAGCTAGTATGTGCTGCATACTAGCTCATTATGCCTTTTGCTTTGCAGGGTTTTTTTTTTTTTTGGGAGTGGGGGCGGCTTTACAACCACTTTAAAGAACATGTGTGTGATTGTAACGTCCCTTTGAATATATTATATGGAGACAACCTCAATTGTGGCTGCCCCTATTCATGGTATGTGGAAGCCAAAGCATCCCCTTATTTGTGCGTTTTTACTTTTTTCCAGTAGATAAGGGTTAATAGATGATATAGATAAAGGATAATACTGCGCTTAATCTAATGAGTAAAATGAAAGCAGCTGGCACAACAATAACCTTAAATTGTCTAAATAAAACAAAAACCAAAAAGTGCAGCGCTGATTAAATGTAGTCAAATGAATGTATCAACAAATTAATTGAAACCAGTCCAGATAGTTCACACTAGTATGTATATAGTCCTATTGGTCAGGATCCAGGGTTTGATAATAAGACACGCTTCCTCAGCTTGTAGCAAATCCAATATTGGGAATAAATAAATACCCTTACCAGATGTACTCTGGGGAAACGCCTTAAATCATGGATACGCTCCAAGGAAGAGATCTTTCCACCAGCTTCGGAGCTCCAGTCAAGCAAACCCGATCCACAGGAAACCTCCACCTCCAAGGGAATAACCATACATCCAAGGTGTCCAGAGAAAGTACAAACACTCGGAATGGTAGGTAGCGGTGCCTCATAGGGAAAGAAAGGAATCTCCCATAGTGTAATATTGTTTAACCAGAAGATTTTATTAAGGTAAAATCACACTTACATGCATAAAGGATAAAAGAAGCTTCACATGGAATTCCAACGTCTAAGAACAAGCGCAATGAGCCGGAGTAGACCCTCCTCACCCGACGCGTTTCATCCGATAGGACTTCAACTGGGGCATGCCCCAGTTGAAGTCCTATCGGACAAAACGCGTCGGGTGAGGAGGGTCTACTCCGGCTCATTGCGCTTGTTCTTAGACGTTGGAATTCCATGTGAAGCTTCTTTTATCCTTTATGCATGTAAGTGTGATTTTACCTTAATAAAATCTTCTGGTTAAACAATATTACACTATGGGAGATTCCTTTCTTTCCCTATGAGGCACCGCTACCTACCATTCCGAGTGTTTGTACTTTCTCTGGACACCTTGGATGTATGGTTATTCCCTTGGAGGTGGAGGCTTCCTGTGGATCGGGTTTGCTTGACTGGAGCTCCGAAGCTGGTGGAAAGATCTCTTCCTTGGAGCGTATCCATGATTTAAGGCGTTTCCCCAGAGTACATCTGGTAAGGGTATTTATTTATTCCCAATATTGGATTTGCTACAAGCTGTGGAAGCGTGTCTTATTATCAAACCCTGGATCCTGACCAATAGGACTATATACATACTAGTGTGAACTATCTGGACTGGTTTCAATGAATTTGTTGATACATTCATTTGACTACATTTAATCAGCGCTGCACTTAAGGGTTAATAGATGCCTTTCGTTGGACATTGTTCTAGTGGTTCTTGCACAGCATATAAGGCAAAATCAATACAGAGCGTGGGAAACATGCATATATGCCAAGAAATGTGAGTTTACCAACATGGAGCACTGTGAGAGTTATTGATAATATATGTGATGATTACAAGTATAATAAGTCTCTATATTTGCAGAAATGGTAATATATCCCTGAGGAAGATATTGTTTACAAAAATTTGAAACGCGTCGGATGACCCCTGTTTGTTTCACTGAAACCACCAAGTTATTGTGGCATAGCGATATATGGGGAATACCATTTCTATATTGTAACCATCATCTTATGCACATATGGACAAAGACTGTTTATGTATTGTATGTACAATGGAAAGTATACTCTATATACGTAGAGATCTCTCTTTTTATCTATAAGTATTTTTTAATATGAAATAATAAATAATATAATTTTGTACAAAATATGCTTTATTGAAAGATATATAATTTTTTTTTTCATAATTGCCGTTAAAGTCCCAAAATTGAGGTTGTCTCCATATTAATAATGTCAGCATCACCTTTACCTGATTGTGTATTATAAAATATCAATAGAAAATAGTTATAACTGCACAATTTGTGTTATAGAGGGAACCTCCCTTACTCTACTGATGGATACAATTCTGAGCATCTATCGCACTGCAGACCGCATGGAGAGCGTTCTGAATTCTGTATCAGCCAGATTCCCCTGTGTTACACGACAATATACCACAATAACCCTGGACTTTGCAGGTAAATACAAAATCATTACTTAAGTTGTAGTTTAATTTTAATATATAAGCAATGTTTCATTTTTGGAGAATTTGTTTGCCTAGTATCTGTCTGCCAGTATGCTGACAATTTGGTATGCTTTTCTTTTTGAGCACCCTTTCTGCTTAGAATTAGATAATATATAATCACAATTTTTTTGCTTAGAATAAAGATCACGATTCTCGCAATGTAACATCATCTTTCTCATTATACAAAAAAATTGAGCCAACTTTAACGTTTAGTTTTTTTTTAAATTCATTGAAGTGTATTTTTCCAAAAAAATTGCATTTGAAAGACCGTGTGACCTAAAATAATGTAACAACCACCATTTTATTCTCTAGGGTCTCTGATCAAAAAAAAAAAAATAAAAAATAAAAAATATATATATATATATATATATATATATTTATATATAATGTTTAGGGGTCCTAAGTCATTTTCTAGCAGAAAATATGAATCATAACTTGTAAGCAACTAGTGTCAGAAAAAGGCCTGGTCTTTAACCTCTTGCTTACTGGGCACTTAAACCCCCCTCCGGCCCAGGCCAATTTCCGTCTTTCAGCGCTGTCGCATTTACGAATGAAAATTGCGCGGTCGTGCGACGTTGTACCCAAACAATATTTTTATAATTTTTTTCTCACAAATAGAGCTTTCTTTTGGTGGTATTTGATCCCCTCTGCGGTTTTTATGTTTTGTGCTATAAACAAACAAAGAGCGACAATTTTGAAAAAAGAACAATATTTTTTACTTTTTACTATAATACAAGTTATGAATTATATTTTCAAATGGTGAAAGGTCTGGGGGATAAAACATATCAAGAGTGACTTCAGGAACTTAATATGTACAGTCTGGAGGAAAGAAGGGAGAGGGGAGACATGATTGAAACCTTTAAATACCTCAAGGGGGTGAATAAGGTTCAGGAGGGCAGTCTTTTCAATATGAAACCAAAATCAAGAACACGGGGACCTAAAACTAACTGGGGGGAAGTTCAAAACTAATCTTAGAAAGTATTATTTTACTGAAAGGGTGGTTGATGATTGGAATAAACTACCAACAGAGGTTGTGAGACAGTCAACAGTAAATGGCTTCAAACATGCTTGGGATAAACATAAATCTATAGTCAGACAACAGGGTTAATAAAAAAAAAAAAAATTAAAAAATAAATAAATAAATAAAAAGGGGCAGACTCGATGGATTACTCAGTCTTTTTCTGCCGTCACTTTTCTATGTTTCTAAATCCAAAAAATATATTAAAAAAAAATTATTCATCGGGTTTGTCCAATATATATTCTTCTACATATTTTTGGTAAAAAAATTCACAATCGGCGTATAGTGATTGGTTTGCGCAAAAGTTATCACGTCTACAAACTTTCTACAAAACGTTTTTATTTATTTATTTTTTACTAGTAATGGTGATCTGCAATTTTTATTGGGACTTTGATAATGGGGCGGACATGTTGGACATTTTTGTCACTTTTTTGGGACCAATGACATTTATACAGCGATCAGAAATGTAAATATCCACCGATTACTGTATAAATGTAATTGGCAGTGAGGGGGTTAAATGTGTTCCCTCATTGTGTTCTAACTGTGGGGGGGGGGGCTGGTCGGGACATAACAGATCTCACTGATCCCAATCACAGGGATCAGTAGATCTGTTATGTCCCCCTTCACAGAACGGAGAACCGCCAAGTTTACATTGGTGGTTCCCCTGTTGTTCAGCTCTGACGGGCGATCGTGGGTCACGAGCGGACATTGAGTCCGCCCGACCCGCGGGCACGCCCATGCAGCATGCGGCGGCCACACGCGCACTGCCTGTGAGTGCGCGCCGGGAGTGTGCAAAGCAGACAACGTCCATGGACGCCGTCCCGGAAATTCAGATCCGCGCTGGAGCCGTACTTTGGCAATAACGCAGATCTGGAAAGGTTAAAGTGGTTGTATCCCCCCAACCCTGATTTTTACCTACTGGTAAGCCTATAATAAGGCTTACCTGTAGGTAAAATGAATGTCTCCTAAACTTGTACGGTTTAGGAGATAATCCCCCTGCAAGCAGTGCATGCGCAGTGAAGTTCCGGCGAAGACCCAATTTGTGCCAGGAATTGCCGGACCTGAGGACTCCCGTCCGCATGTGCAGGAGTGACGTCTCACGGCTCTGGCCAATCACAGAGCCAGAGCCGTGTACCTGGAAGAAACATCTGAGGGAAGATGTCCGCTCCTTCAGAGGGGACCGAGCATCCCTGACAGATCTTCGTTCTAAGGTGAGTATTTCATAATGAGCTAGTATGTGGTGCATACAAGCTCACTATGACCTCCTCTACAGCCAGTTCTTCCCTTTAATCTATTCTAAAAGGATGAAATTATACAATGTATCTCTTCTATTCTCTATTTCCCAGTGCTGTGGAATTGCTCTGCACTGTTTACTTAGGCTACATACACATGAGCATTTCAAAAAATGAGCTCTAAAGTTAGTACTGATGCCAGGAAAAAAGCCATGTTAAAAACATTATTTTATCAGAGTTTTGCATTGGCGTCAATGCGTGTTTTTCAGTGTTCGCTTTTAGCAGCGTTTCTCTGCCTCTATTCAAAATCAATGGTTCCCTATGGGAGCCCATTGATTTGAATAGAAGTCGCACCAGAAGTCGGATCATGATAATCCGACTTGCGGTGCGACTTGTGTGCTAAGGATTTTGAAGGGGAACCCCTCGCAAAAATGAAAAAAAAAATATTTTGGGTAGGATTCCCCACCACGAGGTACCAGACCCTTCGGTCTGGTATGGATTTTAAGGGGAACCCCCATGCTGAAAAAACGGCATAGGGTCCCCCCAAAGTCCATACCAGACCCTTATCCGAGCACGCAGCCTGGCAGGCAAGGAAAGGGGGTGGGGACAAGAGAGCGCCCACTCTCTTGGACCATACCAGGCCACATGCATTCCCAACATGGGAGGGGTTGGTGCTTTGGGGCAGCGGGGCCCTGCACCCCCCACCACAAAGCACCTTGTCCCCATGTTGATGAGGACAAGGGCCTCTTCCTGACAACCCTGGCCAGCGGGGCCCCCAGATACTGACAAGGGGGCCCCCAGATACCGGCCCCTCACCCTATGTGAATGAGTATGTGGTACATTGTACCCCTACCCATTCCCCTAAAAAAAAAGTGTAAAAAAAACACACTACACAGGTTTTTAAAATATTTTATTAAATCAGCTCCGGCGTCTTCTCCCCTTTCCAGCTCTTCTCCCTCTCCGGCATTTTCTATCTTCTGCTCTTTTGCCACTGTCTTCTCCCTCTGCTCTTCTTCCCATGTTTACACGACACAATCTCCTGCACTAATGGTGTGTCCACACTCTGCATTGACTTATTTTGGCATAGGACAGAGCCACCCGCTGACTTCATCCGGAGACCCCGCCCCATTATGACATCACCAAAAGGCATGAAGACGCTGGAGCTGATTTAATAAAGTATTTTAAGGACCTGTGTAGTGTGTTTTTTTACACTTTTTTTTTTAGGGGAATGGGTAGGGGTACAATGTACCACATACTCATTCACATAGGGTGGGGGGCCGGTATCTGGGGGCCCCCTTGTTATTATCTTGTTAAAGGGGGCTTTGGCAAGCATTGTCGGGAAGAGGCCCTTGTCCTCATAAACATGGGGACAAGGTGCTTTTTGGGTAGGGCTGCCCCAAAGCACCCACTCACCCATGTTGAAGACATGTGGCCCAGTATGGTCCAGGAGGGGGGGTGATCGCTCATCCCCACCCCTTTTCCTGGCCTGCCAGGCTGCATGCTCAGATAAGGGTCTGGTATGGATATTTGGGGGGACCCTACGCCATTTTTTTGGCGTGGGGGTTTCCCTTAAAATCCTCACCAGACCAAAGGTATCTCCTGGGAGAACCCTACTCATTTGTTTTTTTTTTCATTTTTGCTGGGGTTCCCCATCAAGATCCTCAGCACATAAGGCCCACCGCAAGTTGGATCATCATGATCCGACTTCTGGTGCGACTTCTATTCAAATCAAAGGGCTCCCATAGGGAACCATTGATTTTGAATAGAGGCAGAGAAACGGCTGACGAGGCTTAATGCTGTGTATAAAACATTAAGCCGTGTTTTTGAGAGCTTTGCTGGCATCAGCGTCAGAACAGCTCTAGCGCTTCAGCCTCAGAATGCACTGGTCCTGGGATTTTTTTACAGCTTAAAAACGCCTATGCCATTTACAGCTCAAACGTCAGCGTGTGTATGAGGCCATTGAATAACATGGAGAGGTGTTTTAAGCTGTAAAAATGCCCATGTGTATGAGGCCTTAGAATCAAGGAAATGTCAGGTTAAGATTGTGAGGCGGTTGAATCAAGATTGCGATCTTTTAGTGATTAATCATGCAGCTCTGATATACAGTACATATATAGTTCCAAGGGGAGCCATGGCACCCTATGGTTGAATAAATGCCCAGGTGCTCACCTACAAAGAAATCCATATAGATCAAAACTGGTTTAGAGGCGCTCACGGGGCTTTCAGAGGATGAAGATCAAAAATAAAAAAAAACAGCAAGCTCAGTGAGAAAGATGGACTGAGCTTTATCGAAACTTTGACAACAACAATACTGCTCTTTTTGAATGTCCTCCTCTGAAAAACCTGTTAGTACCTCTAAACCAGTTTTGGATATATATATATGTATTTATTTTAAGTTTTTTTTGTGAATGCCCAGTGCTTATCATAGCTGTATTAAGCATATTGTAGTCATAGAGGTGGATTTATAAAAGCAAATAGGCTGTGCAAGAGAACTTGCTATAGAGCTTAATAAATGAGGCACAGATTATCTTTGCAAAGAATATCCAATCACATGCAAGGGAAAAAAAACAGCATTTTTCCTGGTACATGATTGGATGATGGAAGTCAGCAGAGCTTCCCCTCATTTATTAAGCTCTGGAGCAAATTTCCTTGCAGAGTGCAACTGCACTTGTGAAGTGCACAGTCTATATGCCCTTAGTAAATCAACTCCATAGTGTATACAGCAATATGGTTACATTTAATGAAGGTACAACATTTAGCAACTCACATGACTGATGATTATAGAGGAACATCAAAGTATGCAGGCATACGGGGTAAAGCTGTCCACATAGACCGTCCTACTCACCCCCATCAATGTCATCCCTTCCATGCTGCGCTCCACGAGCGTTTCAAGCCTCTCTTTCAGATCGCTCTACTGCAGGGTAGTCTTCCCGGGCACGATTACAGACTGACAGCAGTGAGAGCCGGCGGTGTGGAGGACGGTCTATGTGGACAGCTTTACCCGGATGCCTGCATACTTAGATGTGTCTCTATAATCATCAACCATGTGAGTTGCTAAATGTTGTACCTTCATTAAATGCAACCACATTGCTACACTTAGAGGCGCCTCTCTTCTCTTTTATACTCTGTAGCTCCTACTGGATTTTGCTTCCAATCCCCTTGTGGAGGCAGCCATTTGTGGATGGACATTTTATGGTTACACAACCTATCACATTGCTATAATCTTTTTATAGGGACTATAAACTGAAGGACTTATGAATACAGGCGATCCCCGGGTTACAAACAAGATAGGGATTGTAGGTTTGTTCTTAAGTTGAATTTGTTTGTAAGTGGGAACAGGTACATTTTTTAAGTGTAGCTTCAGCCGAAAAAACTATTTTTAAGCTTTTTGGATAGCATAGGGAAGGGTTAACACCCCTGTAATGTTTGTTTTGCTGTCTGTTTCTGTTCAGAAGATTTCACCTCACTTCCTGTCCCAATGATAATTGGATTTTAAAAATTTTGGGTTGTTGTGGAAACAAACCTTGTTGGTAAAACATCAGTGGAGATCCCTTTTTCCCATAATAACTCTTACAGGAGTGAATTTCCCTTCCTAGGGGGAGATTTCCCATCACTTCCTGTTGTCTCCCTCCGTTTGTAAGTAGGAGTCGTTTGTAAGTCGGATGTTTGTAACTAGGGGACCGCCTGTAAATGGTTGTGGAACCAATCATCTGAGTTTCCATTATTTCTTATGAGAAAATTTGCTTTGATATACAAGTGCTTTGGATTAAAAGCATGTTTCAGGAACGAATTATCGTCGCAATCTAAGGTTTTACTGTACTGGTAATGATGGTGTTCGGTGACTAAAGGTCCTTATACGCAATACAAAATTCGGACAGGAATTTTCGTACGATGACCGATCGTCCAAAAAACCTTTCGGCAGCCGATTCTGACTTTTCAGACGAAAAAATCCTGATGTGCAGACTATAAAATTTTTGTTGTACAACTTCTCAATGTCCGGTTTTCATTTCATTAGTATGGTTTTTGTATGAAAACATTGTACGAGCAAGACTACGCATGCTCAGAAACAAAAAAAATGCATACAAAGTTATTCAACACATTACTTCACTTCGGAGGTTGAATTCCATTGTACGAGAATTTTCATATGGTTAGTCTATACTTTCGACATGAGACGAGCATTCAACAAAAAACGGGGGGCCGTCGTCCGAAAATCTAAGCGTGTGTATGAGGCTTTATTGTGAGAATGTGAATGTGCAGCGGGAAATCTGACACTAACTGACCCTGGGTTTGAACTGACTAAATGACACTGACATCACCAGTGACACTAAAACAGTGATCAGTGGTAATACTATACACTGCCACTGTACTAATGACACTGGCTGGGAAGGGTTAACATGTAGGGACAATCAAAGGGTTAATTGTGTGCCTAACAATGTGTAATGTGTGTAATATTTGCTGATTTTACTAAGCGATGTTACTGTTTTATCTTCCCAGGGAGAAAAAAAATGGCCAAATCACTGCTGTCTGTACAGAGCCCTGTGTTGTTAGTAAACACAGGGCTCTATACTGTCATTTGCTAAGCTGATCAGCAGGTTCCAGCCATAATCCATTGGCTGGAACCTGCTGATCAGCTTGTACTGTAGCGAATGACAGCACAGAAGGGTCAGCAGGCTTGTGTGTGCATGCCCCCTACCTGGAAATGCCAGTTCACATACCTGTATATGTACCTGCTCCAAATCTGTGGTAGGTGGTCCACAAGTGGTTAATGTAACAAATATATTGTATGCATAGAGCTTTTGGTACTGGCATGTATGTTAAAAAAAAAAAAAACATGAGAAGCTGGGCACTGCCTAGAAGCAAACTTGTGGTTGAAATCTAGTATGATAGGCTGCTAGCTCTCTGATAGTGACAAAGAAGAGCTCACAAGATGATACATTCTTAGATGTGTACTAAGGAATATCTAGTACAAAAGTTCATCATTAGAGAGTACAGCATTGGGGGCACAGTGTTAGCCAGCACTACAGAAGAAAAAGATTTGGGGGTGCTTATTTCAGATGATTGCAAAATGAGCAAACAGTGTAACCAGGCAGTGGGAAAAGCAAATAGAATTCTGGGATGTATCAGTAGAGGGATCACCAGCAGGAGGAAGGAGGTTCTGATTCCTCTATATAGATCTTTAGTGAGACCTCACTTAGAATACAGTGTCCAGTTCTGGAGACCTCACTTACAGAAAGATATTGATAAGATAGAATGAGTTCAAAGACGGGTAACAAAAATGGTGAAAGGTCTGGGGGATAAAACATATCAAGAGCGACTTCAGGAACTTAATATGTACAGTCTGGAGGAAAGAAGGGAGAGCGGAGACATAACTGAAACCTTTAAATACATCAAGGGGGTGAATAAGGTTCAGGAGGGTGGTCTTTTCAATATGAAACCAAAATCAAGAACACGAGGACCTCAAACTAACTGGGGGGAAGTTCAAAACTAATCTTAGAAAGTATTATTTTACTGAAAGGGTGGTTGATGATTGGAATAAACTACCAACAGAGGTTGTGAGACAGTCAACAGTAAATGGCTTCAAACATGCTTGAGATAAACATAAATCCATAGTCAGACAACAAGGTTAATGTAAAAAAAAAAAAATAAAAAAAAAAAAATAAATAAAAAGGGGCAGACTTGATGGACTACTCAGTCTTTTTCTGCCGTCACTTTTCTATGTTTCTATGTTTCTATCTCACTCGAAGGACTATTTGAACATAGCATTCAATGCATTTTGGAACAAAAAGGTTCCATTTCTCCAGGGCTTGAACAGTTGATGTTGTTGGCACAACAGAATGGACTAGAGCCCTGGTGTTAAAGCTTGGTGATGATTAGCATCTCCTGATGGACTCAGCTTGCTGCTTTTAGTGCCATCAGGAGACTCCAGTATTCATCAAGTCTTAGCACAGGTCCCTTAGTGCATACTGTTGTAATTTTATAACATCAACTGCACAGCAATGTGCTATCTACAGGACATTCAGTAAGGGTTTACAGATACAGCTGCCGTTCGTTCCCAATTTCAGGTCCGTGGAGGGGTGGGTGCATGTGGTGGAAGTCCCCAAACTCACGTTCTAGAGCACAGGTGTCAAACTGGCGGCCCTCCAGCTGTTGCGGAACTACAAATACCACGAGGCATTGCAAGGCTGACAATTACAAGCATGACTCCCACAGGCAGAGGCATGATGGGACTTGTAGTTTCGCAACAGCTGGAGGGCCGCCAGTTTGACACCCCTGTTCTAGAGCATACATCAGTGCACCTGCAGTTTTTTTTTTAGGCTTCTCGTCCTTGGGACATATCCGTACGTCCTCAGGAACAAGTGGTGATATCAGGACCATTACTGCAGCTGCAACCAGGATCCTGATTTCATTTTTTTCAGCTGATACATTTCTACAAAGTAAAAGTGATCTGAGCAGCTATACAGCCTACCCGATCACTTTTGCAGGTGGAAAAAGGAGGTGCCCTACACCCACTGCCACTAACTGTCTTTTCTGAGCTCTACTGGCTCACTGGGGTGCCCAGGACCAAGGTGACCTATTGCATCAGATGCACTAGAAAGAGATCCCCCTCTGCAATGTCAGAAACCTGAAGCAATGAGGGTTTTGTCACTTGCCCTTTAGGTTTACATACTGTAGTTATATAGTTAGCCATGTTGAAAAAAAAAAGACAAAAGTCCATCTGTTTCTACCAATAAAAAAAAAAGAGGTCATACAATTCCATATACACAATCCTATACCCACTGTTGATCCAGAGGAACTCAAAAAACCCCAGCAAAGCATGATGCAATTTGCTATAGCGGGGGAACAAATTCCTTCCTGATCCACCGAGAGGCAATTGGATTTTCCCTGGATCAACTTTACCTAAAAATGTTAGTATCCAGTTATATTATTTACATTAAGGAAAGAATCCAGGACTTTTTTAAAGCAATCTACTGTGCTGGCCAAAACCACCTCTGGGGGGAGTCTATTCCACATTTTCACAGCTCTAACTGTGAATAAACCTTTCCGTATTTGGAGATTAAATCTTTTTTCCTCTAGCCGTAAAGAGTACCCCCCTTGCCCTCTGTGATGACCTTAAATTGAATAACTCAACACCAAGTTCACTATATGGACCACTTATAACTTTGTACATGTTGATCATATCTTCCCTTAATCTCCTCTTCTCAAGAGAGAATAAATTCAGATCCTCTAATCTTTCCTCATAGCTGAGCTTCTCCATGCCTCTTATCAGTTTGGCTGCCCTTCTCTACACTTTCTCCAGTTCCCTGATATCCTTTCTGGTGCCTAAAACTGAACTGCATATTCCAGATGAGGCCTACTAATGATTTGTACAGGAGCAAAATAATGTCTCTATCTCTGGAGTCCATACCTCTCTTAATACAAGAAAAGATTTTGCTCAATTTGGAAACTGCAGCTTTGCATTGCATGCCATTATTAAGCTTATGATTAGTGTTGAGCGAACCCGGACTGTAACGTTCGGGTCCGTACCGAACTTTCGGGTGTCCGTGGCACGGACCCGGACCCGGACATTTCAAAAATCGTTCGGGTTCGGTCCGGGGTTCTGCTATTTTACTCCACGTGTTGAGAAGCTGCAGGGCAGCCAATCAACAAGTGTTTCACTGGTTTGCCCTTAGAAGCCATCACAGCCATGCCTACTAATGGCATGGCTGTGATTGGCCGGTGCATCATGTGACCCAGCCTCTTTATAAGCTGGAGTCACAGTGCTGCAGTCACATGCTCCTTGGGTTAGTATAGGGAAAGGTAGCTGACGGCGTGAGGGACAGATTTGAGACATTTTAAGACCTGATCCTGCATCCTGAGATAGATTACTTTACTACTGCTGTCTGTGCTGTTGCTCTGAGGACAGATAGCAG
>BLSH010124656.1:76563-118708 GCA_018402905.1 Glandirana rugosa
ATGACACTTAAAGGCTTAATGGTGTTTACGGCTTAATGGCACTTAAAGACTTAAAACCTAAAGGTTTAAAAACTTAAGGCTTAACAAACTTAAAGGTTTAAGGACTTAAATACTTTTTTATTTTTTTGCTTTTTTTGCTTTTGTTTAAAAGTCGGTACGTGTTCAGAATAATTTTCATGGTAAAGTCAGAAACGTCTACCGTGGTTCGATACGTCACCTTATTGCAGGAGTGTCATACAGAGGTTGTATGTTCGTCTGGAGTTACGTGACAAATTAACCCGTTGACACACCGATAACTCCAAATTACAACTATTTACATTTCAATATGTTTGTCCCGAAGTTCGGACGGACCAGCAGAACCCGAACTTCCAGAGGTTCGCTCAACTCTACTTATGATCTACCAAAACCCCCAGATCCTTCTCCACTATGGATTCCCCCAGCTGTATCTCCCCTAGTATGTACGATGCATGCATATTCTTAGCCCCCAAGTGTATAACTTTACATTTATCAACATTAAACCTCAATAGCCACACAGTTGCCCAATTAAACAGTGCATTGAGGTCTGCTTGTATGTTGGAGACATACTGTGAGGACGTTATTCCACTGCATAGCTTGGTGCCATCTGCAAAGACTGAAATGGTACTTTTAATAAGACTTGTGCATGGCTGAAAATTTGTTTTCGTTTTTTTCGTTTTTTTATTTTTTCATAAATTCAGGAATTTGGAAATTCAAACAATTCGGAATTCAAAAATTTGGAAATCCAAAATTCAGAAATTCACGGTAATTCGGCATTTGTGGTAATTCGGAAATTCACAGTAATTTGTCAATTGCAGTAATTCGGAAAATTGGAAATTTGTGGTAATTCGGCAATTGCGGTAATTGCTGTCATTCAGAAATTCGGCAATCGGAACAGCCGAAAATCCGGAATTTGAAAATTCAGAAATCCAAAAATTTGAAGATAACAAAGAATTAGTTAGTTATTTGAAAATTCAGAAATCCAAAAATTTGAAGATAACAAAGAATTAGTTAGTTATTTGAAACAATAACTAACTAATAAATAACTATTAAATTATAGGTATCGGAATGTCCTTGAAAATATGGCTGTTAGTGAACTTATTAAATATTATTAAATTATTTCAAATGTTCTTTCTTATTTCGGTATTTCCAAATTTCGGAAATTCATAAATAAGAAAGAACATTTGAAATAATAATAAATAACTATTATATTATAGGTATTGGAATTTCCTTGAAAGTTTGCCTGTTAGTAAACTTAAATATGAAATGTATCACTAACAGCCATATTTTTAAGGAAATTCCAATACCTATCATTTAATAGCTATTTATTAGTCAGTTATTATTTCAAATATTCTTTGTTATTTTTGAATTTTCAGATTTCCGAATTTCCAAATTTCATTTTTTTGGCTGTTCCCATTGCCGAATTTCCGAATTACCACAATTGCCGAATTACTGCAAATTTCCGAATTACCCCAATTACCGCAATTGCGTAACTACTGCAATTTGAAACAATTCGGAATTCACCCGAATTGCTGAATTTTGCACAACGAAATTTGGAACGAAACCAATTGCACAAGCCTACTTTTAATCCCGGATCCTATATCATTTATAAAGATATTAAAAAGTAAGGGTCCCAACACTGAAGGGTCCCAACACTGAACCTTGTGGACACCACTGATAACCTTAGATCATTCAGAGTAAGAATAATTAACCACTACTCTCTGAATTTGGTCTGTTAGCCATTTTTCTATCTAGACTTTACTTTACACATTAGTTATGTGTGGGGAACGGTGTCAAATGCTTTTGCAAAATCCAAGTAAATCCCATCCACAGCCACCCCTCTGTCCAAGGTTTTACTTTGTTCCTCATAAAAAGAAATCAGGTTTGTTTGAAAACTTCTGTCGTTCATGAATCCATTCTGTCTGTTGCTTAAAATATTTTTTTTTCAGCAAGACCTCATCTATATCGTCTTTTATTAAACTCTCCAATATCTTCCTGACTATAGAAGTTAAACTAGCAGATAAAGACTTTAAACCCTTTTTAATTATGGGCACCACATTGGCCCTACGCCAATCCAGTGGTACTATTCCAGTCATTAACGAGCACCTAAAAATTAGAAACACTGGCTTTGAAATGAAAGGGCTCAATTCTTTCAGGATCCGTGGATGAATGCCATCTGGTCCAGGTGCTTTATCCATTTTCATTCTGTCTAAATATTTCTGGACCATATCACTTTTGAGCCATTGTGGATCATTTGGGGCTGTGTCACTACCACCGCCATTATGGACATGAGGTCCCCCCATGCTCCTTTGTATGCACAGAGCTGAAAAAGTATTTCATAAACTTGCCTTCTCTTTGTCGCCAGTCAACCACTCTAGATAATTTTGTAATGGGCCTACATGCTCAGACCTGACCTTTTTACTATTAATATATTTGAAGAATTGTTTGGGGTTTGTCCTACTATCTTTTGCAATCTGTCGTTTGTTTTGAATTTTTGCGTCCTTGATTTCCTTTTTACATATTCTGTTATGTTCTTTGTAACATTTAAATGATGATAATGTTCCTTCATTTTTATTTTTTTTTTAAAGATTTTTTTCTATTCTTTATAGCTTTTTTAACTTTGACCTACATAGGTTTTATTTTTAGCCTTTTAAACGAATTGCCCAGGGCAGGGGTGGCGAACACGCGGCTCTCGAGCCGCATGCGGCTCCCGGCCATAATGAATGCGGCTCTTTGCCTCTTATTATATTTTGTATATACTGTGGCTCTTTGCCAAGTTTCATGTTTCTCTCAGGGCGATCTCAGGCAGCTTGCATTGACTTCTATGATAGAAGTCTCCTCGCAAGCCGCCTTGAGATCGCCTCGAGCGCCGCTTCGCGCCGCATCGCGCCGATTCGCGCCGCTTCGTCACTGCGTGGTGTGGCTCTCTGACTCTCACAGTTTAAAATTTTGGCTCTTTGTGTATAACTTGTTCGCCACCCCTGGCCCAGGGGAATACACTTGTGAGTTTGCATACAGTCTTTTTGAAGAATTCCCATTTCTGTTCTGTGTTCATTGATGCCAATATTCCCTCCTGGTCTAAGTCATGGAGAGCAGCCCTCATCCTTGGAAAATTTACTCTCTTAAAGTTAAGTGTTTTTTTCTTTCCCATTTGTGTTTGTTGCTTACAGCTTACATTAAATGAAATCATGTTATGGTCACTGTTACCCAGATGTTCTTTTATATGAAGATTGGTAAGCGCTGCATGGTTTGAGATTACCAGGTCCAGTAAAGTGTCATTCCTAGTTGGGGCCTCAATAAACTGGACCATAAAATTGTCCTGTAATAGGTTTATACATTTTTGTGCTTTAACTGTCCCAGCAGTGCCATTACTCCAGTCAATTTCCAGGTAGTTAAAATCCCCCATTATTATCACTGTCCCAGCCCTTGCAGCCCTTTCCATCTGTGCAAGGAGCTCAGTCTCTACCTCATCATTAACACTGGGAGGTCTACAACAAACTTCAATGATAACCTGTGCAGTACGCACACCTATGTACAGTTCTATCCATAATGCTTCAGTCTCATCACGCCCTACATCAACTAGGTCCTTTTTCACACTCGCTTTGAGATCACTTCTCACATAGAGACAGACACCTCCACCCCTTCATTTTACCCTGTCTTTCTGAAAAAAAAATAGCATAGCCAGTGTATTAATAGCCCCGTTATGTGAAGAATAAAATCAAGATTCAGCAATATCAATTAAATCATAGTTCTTCTCGTGCACCAGAGCTTCCAAATCACCTGTTTTGCTTGGCAGACTTCTGGCATTGGTGAACAAACACTTTAAATCATTGTCACATTTTAGTACAAAGAGTACCATTTCCAATGGTTGTTTGTAACATGGGAACCTTCATATCATCTGCCATAGTCCCCCCCCCAACTTTCCCCATTCCACCCACTAATAGGGGCTAACCCCTGTCTGACCTGTCTGCCCCATTATAATCTAATTCACCTTCCCCCCTCAATCCTAGTTTACTCCAGCCTTCCCATAAACCTCTCCCCCGAGCACAGTCGGCCCCCTTCCATTTATATGCAAACAATCTTTAACATATACGTTGCACCCCAATGAAAAGTCAGCCCAGTGCACTAAAAACCCCCAAAACCCTCCTTCTTACACCGGGTCTTTAGCCATGCATTCAGGTCTCTAATCTCCCTCTGCCTTTCCTGTGTTGTGCATGGCACAGGCAATACTTCAAAAAATATCACCTCGGAGGTCCTTCATTTCAACAATTGGTTCTTAAGGAGCCTCCACCTTCCACATATTCTGTCATTGGTTCAAATGTGGACTAAGACAGCTGGGTCATGCTTGTTTACAAACCATTACCACAACCAATATTGGTTTGATTGGCTGCCTTGGAAGGCAGAGGAGAGATCTTTCCATAAAGAGGACGTGTCAATGCTCATGCTATTACAATGCATGTTGTTTATCCCTAGAAATAGAAAAAAAAAAAAAAAGCAGTGTCAACAATAAATTTTCAATAAAATAAATACATTTTTTGAAAAATGTAAAATGCACACCTAGGTCCCACACTCATGTCTAAATGATGATAGCACGTGTGAGGTATCATTACAAATGCCAGAGTGAGAGCAATAATTCTAGGAGCAGACCTCCTGTTTAGCTGTAAAGCGGAGTTCCCGTCTGCATGAGAAAAAAATTAAAGGTCAGCAGCTACAATATTGTAGCTGCTGACTTTTAATATAAGGACACCTACCTGTCCAGGGAGCCCGCAATGTCGGCACCCGATAATCCTTACTACAGAAACAAGAAGTGAAGCCCTGTGGTTTCCTACTGCGCATGCGCGAGTTGCGCTGCACTTTATAAACGGTCCCGCTGTCTTCTGGGACCTTTGTTTCTCCCAGAAGACAATGGGGGGAGGGGCCAGACTTTGCTTAGATCACTGCACAAGAATGCGGCGATCTTTCCCCAGAAGTGGGAGCGGATACTTGGTTTTGACAGGTATCCGCTCCCCCCGAAAGGTCCCTAATGTGGCAGCAGAGGGGGGAGGGAGCAGACAAGCGGAGCTTCCACTTTTGGGTGGAACTCTGCTTTAACTGGTAACCTGTAAGGGCTTTTAAAGTGTTGCCTATTTCATGTACTGTAGTTTTTCGCATTCCATAGGCATTTTCAATTTTAAAGCGTGACCTGTTAGGTATCAATTTACTCTGCGTAACATCATCTTTTATATTTTACCAAAAAATTGTGTATTTCTGTATATTGCGTGTGTACACTAAAATTCGTTAAAGTGTAAGTTTTTTGTGAAAATTTGCATGTCATAAGCAGCTGAGCAATTATTGTGTGACATAAAAAACTGCAACAACAATCATTTTATTCTCCAGGGCCTTTGCTTTTAGAAGATATATAATGTGGGGAAGTTGTAAGTAATTTTCCAGCAAAAAAAAAATGCAGATTTTTACATGTATGAGAAAAATATCAGAATTGGCCTGAAGGAGGAAGTGGTTAAATAAATCCTGTTGCATAGCCACTTATAGTCACCCCTTCTAATGTATCTCAGTGGGTGGCTGTACACAGAAGCAACAGGTCTCAGGAATGTCATTACACAGGCTCTACACACTAAACTGTACTTCTGTGTACATGAAGACTTATAGTAAACAATAAAGCGAATAATAACTATACTTAAAATGGTTCATCTCCCCTCCTCCTACCAATCCTTCATACACTCTAAAAAAAAAAAAAAAAAAGATCTGTGTACTTACCTGCTTTTAATGCACTCTGGTCCAGTCAGGTGTTCCCACACCTCCAGCTCCTCTGTGTCAATAAGCAGCTGCTGCAGGGGAGAGGAGGGAGTGCTGACCACAATTGGGACATGGGAGCCTATTGGTGATGTCATGGATTGAGTGCTCACCTACACATGGGAGCCAGAGCTGCAGGATAATGTGACTAGAGATATTTATTTTATACAGGGTAGGCAGAATAGGTAGAAGTAGGAAGGAGGAAACATTTTTAAGAATTGTTATTATTAGCCTTTATTACCACTTTAAGCATTGAATTTCTGCTTTTCGATGATTTTTTTTCCAGAAACAAATGAGACTATCACCAATGACAAGAGTGATTTCTTGAAAAGTATAACACATAACAATGAGCTGAAAAGCTCTTCTCTTAATGAATATTACAATAGCCATGCAGGATTATGCAATCAGTCCCTCCTCTATGGGCTGAAGAGAGCTTTGGAGATTTCCCCGGCTGAGTCCCTCATTTTGGTTTATACAATTGACTCCATGGTGGATTACAATGACACTCAGCTCCTGTCTGAGGTTTCTACTTTGCTGGAGGAAAAGAAATCACAAGTAAAAACCTTTCATGTAAAGTTATACATCATCTCTGTATCTCTAATCCATAGATAACCATTTTATTTATTTTTTTACAGGTTTATTTTATGAGTTTCCCATATTACTTTTGCTTCCCTTCATTTCCAGTCAGAGATGTGATGACTGAAATTTCATTTCTTAGTTATGGAAAATATATTTATATGGGATATACTGATAACTATAAGGTAAGAATCATACAAAAAGCATGCATAGTAATACTGAAGGTAAACCTATCTTGATTTGAACACTTTATGTACTGCGCTAAATTTCAGTTATACCGTACACATCTGTAGACTGCGTTAAAGGTATTGTTGCGAATACAAGAAATGAAAGTGTTATTAACCCTTTCACTGCAAGAGCCATTTTTATGGCTCAGTATATTTATTGAACTTTCTTAAAGAGAACAAACAGTTGAACAATATCTGCCACGTAACGTTTATAACAAAGGGAATCACAGGAAAGAATCTAAATGTTGAAATAATCAAAAAACATAAGTGAACATTGGAATCAGTTCCGAGTGTTAAGTGTAAGGTAAGGATGTTGTCCAACACCCCCAGACACCCCATCTGGGAGCAAATTGTGTCTTGGGGGGAGAGACAACACAACCAATCTTTAGTTACAAAAAGATTAATTGAATCTACTCAAAGTATTAACAGGAAGAATAGGAGAACAACCTGATTGTGGTAAGTAAATGATGTAATACAGTTACAGTGTGTAAACATATGGTACAGGGGTAGGGATACCAAAAACGCACCTGAAATAGTCTTAAAAGCAAAAGTGTAGATTGTAGAAGAGTGGTTTTATGAATTACCGAAGAATGCCTGGTTGTACCAGTAGAACCAAGGGGAACAGATTTCGTTGATGGAATCCAAGCACCCTTGTGAGGCCGCAAACATGCGTTCATAAGAACCATGGGCATGCACTAAAGGAATGACTTGGTTTATGGATAACGGATCAGTAGATTTCCAGTGACGTGTAATGGTCAGCCTTGCTGCCAAGAGAATGTGGAGTGATACATAACGTAATTGCCATGGGTCTTTGTTGATGCCAATACTTAGCAAGGCAAATTCAGGTGATGTGAACACTTCCAACCAAAAGGTAGATTATTTGTTGCACTCCCATGGGATATGGTATAGATTGCCTAGTTTCCCACAGTTCCTCCAGCAGAACAGAGGGTTAGAAGGGTTAACGGTATGGATCTGGGCTGGAATAATGTACCAATGAAGAGTGACTTTGTAAAGTTCCCAGAGGTTGGAGGAGTGAGTTCCTTGGAAGCTAGACTTCAAAGCAGTTTACCACTGAGATTCAGTGAAAGTTTTACCTATGTCCTTTTCCCATTGTATCGTTAGGATAATTTACTGAAGGAGGCTTTGTCTTGTAGTAAATTATAAAATAGAGTGATGCCCCTGCATTTAGATTGAGACGTTGTAAGGTAGGTCCATGCTGATTCACTTATATAGGCATGGAGGTGGGGGTTGTGTAACAGGCAATGCATAATTTGAGTGCATTTATAATACTCTTTGGTGGGGTATAGGAATAATTGTTGCAAGTTTGAAAAGGGTGTTAATAGGCTCCATGTGTATAGGTCTGAAACCTGTAGCATTCCTGAATCTTGCCAGGCATGGATGGATAGGTTGGCAATAAGCTGGGAGAATACTATAATAGGCATTGGAATATTTGTTTTTAACAGGTGTGTAAGAGATGATATGGTTAAAGGTCATTACAATTGCCATAATGGTAGGATAAAGGGTATTATCTCTTGGTTTCAGTTTGGGTTTGCTGAGAAGCCAGGTTTTGAGGGCCCGACCAGGAATCTGCGTGGATTGCATATTTCTGCATAAGCTTATAGAGTCATGGGTAAACCAGTTTTAAACCTGAGATAAAACAGTGGCAAGGTGGTAGTTTTTGCAAGCTATATACTCTGCCCCTCCTTTTGATCTGTATTTGATAAGGACTGCTCGAGCACTTCTAGGTTTCGAATGTTGCCAAATGAATCTATTTATTTCTATGTTCAGCAGCGCCAATTGTGATGCCCTTAATATTTGCTTGGGACCTAATATTTTTGGCTAGGGATTCCATAATTGGTTTGAAGATTAAAGGGGATAAGGGGCAACCTTGTCTGGTGCCATTGGTAATATAGTATACTTTGGCAGAGGGGGATGAGTAAAGGGCCATGATTGCCAATAGAATGTGTTCTTGAAAACCACATTTTCATAGTGTCAGCTCTAGATATTACCTATGGACTTTATCAAATGCCTTCTCTGTATCCAAAGAGAGGATCAGACAAGGCATTAATTGGTGTTCAGCATGATGAATGATATCTATCATCCTACGAGTCACATCTGATGTTTGACGCCCTTTTGTAAATCCTGATTGGTCGGGGTGGATGAGGGTTGGGAGTAAAGTAAGCAATCTATCCACTATTACTTTGGTGTAAAGTTTGGTGTCATGGTTAAGTAGAGATATAGGTTTAAAGTTTTGGGGAGAGGTTGGTTCCATCCCTGGCTCCGGCAAACTTATAATCAGGGCTTTAAGCATTTCTGGGGGGAATGAGGCAGAAGAAGCAGCAACATTGAATATGTGTGCTATGTGATCAATGAGGATAGTTTTAGTTTCATTCGTTTTTATTGAAATTTCAATAGAGAAATAAGAACATGTACAAATATAATTTTTCAGTAAACATATACATGCCGCCAAGTGGAAAGAGAGTATTTTGAGTAAATGCATTGACATTAGATTACTTGACAGTCCACATTTGTTGCAGTGTATGTTGAAAACAAACTTATTCTTAACAAAGTAGGAGAAAACAGGAAAAGACACATTCTGTAGTGTGCTATATCAGTGTAACCAATGGCCTCTTCTGTTTAGATGGTTCTGGAATCTAATACTCGCTAGGCTTTCCGGGTAGCCGCCTTTCCCCGACACCCCTAATGGGACCTTGCTGTGTCTAGGGAGGTGGCCTATTAGATCAAATAGGGTGGGGTCCCCCTAGTCCCTATTTGTCTTAATTTTGGCCTGGGGAGGTCATTGTCTCGTTACATTGTTGTTAGAGTTTTTCCCTTAACATTAAAAGAAACATGTCAACTGTGGACTATGTAACTGTCCGGGTTTCTTGCCGTATTAACCTCGGGGCATGTTTAAAGATGATAGGTAGGCTTTAGGTAGAGTGGAGAGAGAGAGATAGGGGGGGAGATGGGTGTAAGAGGGGGAGGGAGGGTATTGGAGATGTTTAACTGGGTACTAACATCTTTAGGTAAAGTTGATCCAGGGTGAATCCGATTGCCTCTCGGGGAATCAGGAAGGAATTTTTTCCCCCGTTATAGCAAATTGGATCCATGCTTTGCTGGGGTTTTTTTGCCTTCCTCTGGATCAACTGTGGATGAAGTATTGTATATGGGATTATTTGGTTGTATGTGTATATGTGTATATATATATATATATATATATATATATATATATATATGTATATATATATTTTTTTTTTTTTTTTTTTTGGTTGAACTGGATGGACTTGTGTCTTTTTTCAACCTGACTAACTATGTAACTATGTAACTATGTAACTATTAGACGTCACACTTTGTGTTGGTGTTATTGATGGGATTTCCCTTTATACCAGTTCATCCAAGGCAACCATAGTTTGTGAGTTTTGTTGTAAGTATTCAGATCTGTGGATAGAATTAGTTCATAGGTGGAGTGCTCATGTACTTGTTGTATTACCTGTGTAAATCGAGGTTCTTGAGCTGACTTCCATTGTTTGGTTATATTCTGTCTTGTTGCTAGTAGTATGTGTGTGATTGATTTATGTAGGTCGTGGGGAATATGTTCTATAGACAGGTTGAATAGACCTAGTGTTGGGGAGGGATTCTGGAGGGAACCTGTGATTTCAGATATGGTTTTAAAAGTCTCGGCCCACAACTTAGCAACCTTGGGGCATTCCCACATTATATGAAATAATGTGCCAATGCCTCCACAAAGTCTCCAACACAGAGGTGATGCTGTTTTATCAAAAGTGGCTATTTTATGAGGAGTGAGATATCTATGTTGTAGTAAGTTTTGGGTGAGTTCGCGCAGGGCAGTGCATGTAGTCGCTTTGTAGATAGAGCGAATGGCGCTCTCCCACTGTTCTGCTGAGAATTTGTGTTGTAGTACTTTCTCCCATTCATTAATTGTGTGGTTGTGGTGGAAATGCATTTTTTCTTGGATTAGTTTGTAAAATAGGGCTATTCCTTTCGTTGTACGGTTGTCTGTGAAGTAGTATTGCCAAGCTCTTGTTGGGGCTTTTCCTAGTATGTGGGGGTTTTTGTTAATACAGTGTTGTAGTTGAAGGTGTTGGAATTTATTCTTTTCAGTGAGTTGAAGGTCGTCTCGTAGTTGTTGAAAAGATTTGAGTTTGTCGTTAATGAGAAGGTCGTTAAGGGGTCTAGTGATGGTATTCAGCCAGGGGGTTTTTGGGAACTCTGGGATCAGTGCTTGTATTATGTTAATTGGGAGCTTTGGGGCACTTATGGGAGTCTTTTGCCAAGTCATGTGTTTGAATTTCTGCCAGATATTACCGGTTGCTATTACTGGTGGTGGCAGGTGTTTAGAAAGGGGTGTATGTGGATGTAAGCTGAGTATCCATGTTTTTAAGTTGGAGGTGGGTATGCTCTGGCTTTCTATGTGTGTCCACAGGGGAGGGTTATCTTCTTGGAACCAAGCTTTAAGCTGCGCTAGGATGCAAGCGGAGTAGTAGTCTGATATGTTGACTAATCCTGACCCTCCTGCTGTATTGTGTTTGTATAGCCAATTCCTGTTGACCCTTGGTTTTTTGTTGTTCCATATGTATTTGCCTAGTAGCATTTGTAGGTTATTTAGATAGTTTTGAGGGATCTGTATGGGGAGGGAGCCGAATAGGTATAGCAGTTGGGGAAGTGCTTGCATTTTAAAGGCTGCCAGCCTTCCCGCCCAGGAGAATTCGTGTCTGGAGAGGTTTGCGAGGGATTCTGTAAATTTTGTTTTAAAGGGCGTGAAGTTTGCTTTGAAAAGGTTTTTGGGGTGGTTTGTTAGTGATATTCCTAGGTACGTGATTTGTGTGTCTGACCATTGGTATGGGAATTGTTGCATCAGTAAGTTTTTGGACACGCTATTAATACCCAGGTTCAGAATATGCGATTTAGCCGAGTTGACTTTGTAATATGAGACAGAGCTGAATTGGTTAAGTTTATCTTGTATTGCTGCTAAGGAAGTGTGTGGGTTTGTGGCCATGATGATAACGTCATCAGCAAAAAGGCTGATTTTGTGCTCCCTCTCGCCAATCTCAACCCCGCGGATATCTGATGACATTCTTATGTATGCTGCTAATGGTTCCATTGTGAGGTTAAAGATAATTGGCGACAGGGGGCACCCTTGGCGTGTGCCGTTCGTGATGTTAAAAGATTTAGAGATCATCCCAGCTACTAGTACAAAGGCAGAGGGCGAAGAGTACAAAGCGCCAATTGCTGTTAGAATATGATTCGCTAGGCCGAACTTGCTCAGTACAGCTTTTAGGTAGCCCCAATGGACTCTGTCGAACGCCTTCTCTGCGTCCAGAGAGAGGAGCAGAGAAGGCGTTCCATTGGTCCTCACCCAATGTGTTATGTTTATCAATCGTCTAGTTGCTTCAGACGATTGGCGCCCTTGTACAAATCCAGACTGATCTTGATGTATCAATGAGGGTATATATTCCATTAGCCTTGTTGCGATGATTTTAGCATATATCTTTATGTCTACATTGAGTAGCGAGATCGGTCTGAAGTTTGTAGGTGTTGTGGGCGATTTGCCTGGTTTAGGAATGGTTACGATCATAGCAGTTAACATTTCTTTAGGGAAAGAGGAGGAGAGCGCAGCTTCTTCGAAGAGATCTCTTAGGTGGGGTGTTAGTAAGTGCTCGAATTGTCTGTAGTATTCCCCAGGGAGGCCATCAGGTCCAGGGGATTTACCAGTTGGTGTTTTTTGAATTGCTCGTGCGATTTCTTGCGTTGTAAATGGAAGATTTAGGGATTCTAATTGTGGTTGCTTAAGTTTGGGTAGTTTGACTTTTTCCAAAAAGTTTTGGATGTCTTGGTAAGATGGTTGGGGGGTTGTTGGGTCCGTTTTAAGATTGTATAGTTGTTCATAATAGTGACTGAAGGCATCAGCCATCTCCTGGGGGTTTAGGAGTTTGTCTTTGGGGGTGGGATATAGTAAGAATGGGATTTTAGTCTGATTGCGAAGTCCACGAATGCGTAATGCCATTCGTTTCCCTGCTTTGTTTCCCACCGCGTAGTAGGTGGCCTTCAGTTTGCGAAAATTTTTCTCATATTTGTCTAAAAGTAGGCCTCTGAGTTCTTGTCTCATTTCAATTAATTGCTGATTTAGGTTTGGGGAAGGGGAAAGTTTGTTTTGGTTGTCTAGGGAGTGGATCTGGTTCGAGATCTCGTCTATCCGCTGCGCTCTCCTCTTGTTTGCAATTGAGCTGTATTTTATTAGGATCCCCCTCATGAATGCTTTGTGAGCCATCCATAAGGTGGATGCTTTTTCAACAGTACCCACATTGTGTGAAAAAAAATGTTCTAAATCCTCTCGTATTTGGTTTGCATACATGGGTGTTCTCATCACAACAGTATTAGCTTTCCACACAGTAGGTGGCGATGTTCCTGTCATAGGCCCTATTGTGATGGAGATCGGGGCATGGTCGGACCATGTTATTGAGTCAATATGAGAGCTTGATATCTTTTGGAGAGTCCACTTGTCTGCTAGAAAAAGGTCAATTCTTGAGTAAGAATTGTGGGCCATGGAGTGGCATGTGAACTCCTTGTCCGTTGGGTGGTGGCATCTCCAGACATCAAACAGGTCGTTCGACTGGAGGAATTGGGTTAGTTGTTTGGTGTTCCTAGGTTTGTGGCTGGTGGTATCCATTTGGGTATCCGGAGTGAGGTTAAAATCTCCGCACAGTATCAGTGCTCCTTGCTGTATCTTTTTTATTTTCCTCATCAGTTTGTTAAGGAACGATATTTGTCGTTTATTGGGTGCATATACGCACACTAGGGTTGTCCTGATAGAGTCTAGGTCACAGATCAATATCAAGTATCTTCCTTCTGTGTCCTCAACTTTATGGATCAACTTGAAGTCTATGCTGTTTTTAATGGCAATCGCTACTCCTCTTTTCTTCTGAGAGCTACTGGCTAGCAGGATCGTGGGAAATTTAGCGTTATGGAATTTTGGGGTTGCTTCCTTTTGAAAGTGTGTCTCTTGTACACATATGATGTCCCCTCCTAGCTTGGATGCTGAGTGCCATAGGGAGGCCCTCTTGGCGGGATGGTTAAGGCCCTTGGCATTAATTGATATGACTTTGGTGCTCATGGTGGCATGTTGTGATGGTGTGCTTGGTGGTACTCACTGTTAGGTGTCCTTGTTGCTGGGTGGCGTGGGTGTCCTGGTAGCACTCTGCGCAGGGTGTCCATCAATTCTGGTTCCGTGAGCGTTCTCCGGGTGTGTGTGACTTGTTGAAGGAGACTTAGGGGAAGGGAACTGGTGAGGTAAGAAGATACAGGTAAGAAGAAATAAAACAAAAACACATGAAGACTTGCGGCGGGGAAGATTGTTCCCAGGCTGCAGTATAGCGATAACGGGGGAAACAAGTTCATAGTGGTCTTGTGCCGCTCTGTTGAGCTAATCCGGGGAGAAGGTGTTGCTGGAAATAGAAGCTGCATTTTGGACCCTATCAGAATTTGGGTCGAAATGTTTTAGCCGCCTTTTGCCACATAGGTGGCCCCAGTTTTTGGGGGTCTTTGGTATGGTGAGGTTGGTCAGGGTCCGGGATGATCCCCCACTCCTTCAATAGGTCTAAACCCGCTTGTACTGATGTGATAGTGTGGGATCTGCCATTTCTGTCGATAGTAATTTTGGTTGGATGACCCCATTTGTAACCTATATTGTGATTGCGCAGTGCCTTTGTGATCGAATTGAGCTGCCGTCTGAGTTCCATGGTATGTTTGGACAGGTCAGCATATATCTGGATTCCCTCATAGGGTTCTGGCAGTTTCCCAAGGGATCTGGCTTTTTTGAGGATTTGCTCTTTCGTTGCATAGAAGTGCACCTTCATGAGGACATCTCTAGGCGTTTTGTCTGGCAAGAAGGAAGGTTTAGGTAGACGGTGTATACGGTCAATGGTCAGTTCTATGGGTGGAAGGTCTGGTAGGAGAGCCCGGAACATGTCCTTAGCATAGTTGTTTAAATCTTGAGGAGCTAGTGTTTCGGGGACCCCCCTTAGTTTGAGATTGTCCCTTCTAGCCCGGTCCTCTAGGTCCGCGATTTTCGCGCGCATCCACTGATTCTCTTCTATGGCGTCTTCATTGGCGTCTATCAGGTCATTAACTGTGCGGGTAATGTCACTGACTGCATTTTCTACTGTATGGATCCTTTCTCCTAAAGAAGCTATTTCAGCAGTTACATTTTTGGTTAAGTGTGTGAAGTCAGCATGAATGGACTGCTGCAACGTTACAAGCATGTCTTTTAGCAGTGTGTCCATAACTGGCTGATTGTTTGTGGGGAATGCAGCAATGGAGGCGTTGAGAGACATGTTGTGTGTGAGGGGTAATTCACCCCTACTCACCGGTTCCCCGGCCGTCCTGTCCATGCGCATCTTCGTTTTGGCAGGGCTGTTGCATGAGGGGCTGTCGGGTGGAGAGTTGTGCTGTGGTGATGCCTCTGCTGTGTCGGGTCGGGGCTCTGCGTCTGGTAAGTCTGTGTAGTGGCCTGGGGCCTTCCCCGCTCCTCTGCCGGCGCCATCTTGCCCTCTCCCATGTGAGGAGAGAGCAAAGAATTCAGTCAGTCTATGGGGACGTTTGTCCTCCTTTCTCTTCCGAGACATACCTCCGGTGTTGTGGGGGATGTCTCTGCTCTGTGGCGAGGTTTGGGGGTATTTCATCCGGGTCTCCGTCGCTTCTTTCTCCCCTGTAGCTCGGAGCTCTGTCAAACGGCTGCCATCTGCGGCGCGCGCAAACCACGCCCCCCCAATGAGGATAGTTTTAAACCATTTGTAGTATTCCCATACAAATCCATCAGGGCCTGGTGCTTTGTCATTGGGTAATGCTTTCATAGCTTTCCCTATTTTGTTGTTTTTGAATGGGGAATTAAGATGAGTTAGTTGGTCATGCAATAAGCTGGGAACATGGAAGGAATTTAGGAATGCTTGAATGTCTGAGTTAGCAGGCTGACCAATGGTATGGTCATTTTTTAGATTATAGAGTGTATCGTAGTAGGTACTAAATGTGTCAGCAATGGCCTGTGGGTCGAGAATTTTTTGTTTTGTGAGGGGATGGCAGATGAAGGGGATGGGAGTTTTAGCCTGGCTTCCTTTAATTTGGCGTGCCAGCTGTTTGCCTGCTTTAATGCCGTCTACATAAAATTGCATTTTGAGGCGTTTTTGTTTTTTTTTCGAAAATTTTTAAGGAAAAGGGTGGGTCTCAATTCAAGTCTCAATTTAAGAATTTTAGATTTGAGCTTGGAGCATGGATGTTGTTTAAGTATGTCAGTTAGGAGGTCATCAATGCGCTGCTTCCTCTGTTTCTTAAATCTGGCCCCATTTGGATGAAGAGACCTTGCATAAATGCCTTATGCGCAGCCCAAACAATATGGGATCAGAAATTAGGCCCTTATTTGTTCTAAAGAAGTTCTCGAGATGAGAGTGGAGAGAATTCAAGTAGGGATCAGTCTGTAGAAGTCTGGCGTTCAATCTCCAAAGATACGCTGGGGAGGCTTTGAGGGTGTCTTCAATAGTTATGCATATTGAGGAATGGCCTGACCAAGTGGTGGGGAGTATATAGGAGGAAGATATCAAGAGATCAATATGGGAATACGAGTTTTGGCAGGGGGAATGTGAAATCCTTTTCCTCTGCGTGCTGGTATCTCCACAAATCATATAAGCGAAGAGTGGATAGCAATGGGTTGAGCGCTGGTTTTCCTCTTTTGGGGAGGGAGGTAGAGTCAATATAAGGGTCCAGTGTAAGTTTAAAATTCCCACACTACATGACTGAATCTTGTTGAACTCCTTGAACTTTCTTGTAGAGTTTTTGGAAGAAGCGTAGTTGGCGTGCATTAGGAGCATAGGCAGACACAATGGTGTAGGGTGCGCTGTTAATGGAGTAACTAGTATGATGTAACATCTGTTTGGGTCCTTGTTGCATACGATTTCACAGTGTGAGTCCACAGCTAGTTTCCATAGTGATGATCTTTTAACTGGGTGAGTCCATTGGCGTTTAAGGGCAGGATTTTAATGGTCATGTCGGACACCTCTTATTTCTCTGTGATTAGGTGTGGAGTTAGTTTGCGAGCAAGGGTGCTCCTGTAAATATGGCTAGGGACAATGAATAAGATCTTCAAATCAGGGTGCTTGATGGGAGGGCAAAATCCCTTGGTGGTTATAGTAAGTGATGAGGAAATCTGAGGGTGGAGGAAAGCTCCAAAACCAGAACTGATGACAATGGCAGACAACAAAGAGAGTAGACGAAAACGAAATACACACAAAGAAAAATAGACAAAAGGACATGTAACTACCTGACCTGTTCTCCCAAGTAGTAATCACTGTGGTGCCAAGGGAGAAAATAAAATAGGGTGAAAAGCTCTGAGGTCTGAATATGGGTGCTCATGTTACATG
This sequence comes from Glandirana rugosa, assembly GCA_018402905.1. NCBI lineage: Eukaryota > Metazoa > Chordata > Amphibia > Anura > Ranidae > Glandirana > Glandirana rugosa. The sequence goes on from BLSH010124656.1 coordinate 93,599, forward strand.
ATCACTTCAAACGATAACTTCCACAGTGGGGTGTTAATGGTGGCAAGCTTTGTTGGACCACTGGGGCAGTGACAAGGATTGTTGATCAGAAGCCAGGCTTTGGTCCATAGGTGTGATGGTTGATTGTTCCGGGTTTAGGCCCCAACATTGCAGGATCCACAGGCTATTTCGAGGTGATGAGATTATATGTTTAAAGCCATTGTAGATAATGGATAATTTTTACGGGGCTATTCATTGATACTGGATATGATTAGAGTTGAGCGAACCAGGACTGTAAAGTTCGGGTCCGTACCGAACTTTTGGGTGTCTGGGACCCGAACCCAGACTTTTCAAAAAAAGTCTGGGTTCGGGTCCGGGGTTCTGGTATTTTATTCCATGTGTTGAAAAGCTGCCAAGGGCAGCCAATCAACAAGTGTTTCACTGGTTTTCCCTAGAAGCCATCACTGCCATGCCTACTAATGGCATGGCTGTGATTGGCCAGTGCATCATGTGACCCAGCCTCTGTATGAGCTGGAGTCATGTAGTGCTGCATGTCATATGCTCTCAGGCTAGCGTAGGGAAAGGATGCTGCTGATGCTGTAAGGGACAGATTATTGTTATTTTCCTATCCCCATTTCTTTGTAGGGCACTTGTTCCACTCTTACCCCCACTTTCCCACACACTGTGAAGATGATTTTAGAACAGTAATATGGCTCTATGCGCCTGCAATAGGCTTTTCCCACACACTGTGAAGATGATTTTAGAACAGTAATATGGCTCTATGCGGCTGCAATAGGCTTTTCCCACACATTTTGAAAATGATTTTAGAACAGTAATATGTCTCTATGCGGCTGCAATAGGCTTTTCCCACACACTGTGAAGATGATTTTAGAACAGTAACATGGCTCTATGTGGCTGCAATAGGCTTTTCCCACACTGTGTAGATGATTTTAGAACAGTAATATGGCTCTATGCGCCTGCAATAGGCTTTTCCCACACACTTTGAAGATGATTTTAGAACAGTAATATGGCTCTATGCGGCTGCAATAGACTTTTTCCACACACTTTGGAGATGATTTTAGAACAGTAATATGGCTCTATGCGGTTGCAATAGACTTTTCCCACACACTTTGAAGATGATTTTAGAACAATGATCTTTCCCTTAAAGCAACAGCTGGAGGTGATTTTAGCTTAAAAATTATTTTAGACTTCCGGTTCCGGCGCCGTATGGAGAGGAGGTAGGAGACACCAGCTCCGCTCCCCTGTCCGATTCTCGGCTTACAAAAGCGGCGACTCCCGGTGGATCACCCCAGCCTGACCTTCCCCCAGCTCCAGGGACCTGTATGGACCGTTTTGTGGAGCGTTCCGGTCACCGAACGCTCACAGCCCAGACATCTCCAGGGGGAGAGAAGCCGCGTGCTGCAGCCAATATGGCCGCCGCTACACAGCCACAACATCAGACTCAGCCACAGGTAACAACCTATGCGGCCAAACTGGCAGCCCCTGCACCCGTCCAGCCTCAGCACAATGAGAATCAAGCTGCCATGTCACCCCTGCAGCAGTCAGGCGCCCTGGTAACAGAACCCTCATCCCCGTCGGACATTGCACAGGCAGTAGTGGTGCTAATGAGACCTATCATCTCAGAAGTGGTGGAATCTGCGGTGCAAAAGGGGCTAGAACATCTGCATAGAGAAATGCAAGCACAGGCAGCCAGATTGGAGCACACAGAGGATAGACTGTCCAATGTTGAAGATGATACAACTGCATTAATCGCATGGGTCACAAAACTCACCACAGCTCATAAAGAGCTTCAAGACAAAGTGATTGATTTGGAGAATAGGGCCAGGAGGAACAACCTCCGTATCATAGGCCTTCCAGAAACGTACTCTCCGCATACACTCACCAAATTATGCGCAGTGGCCATACCTGAACTACTAAGGCTCCGCGCTCCATGCACGGTGGAAAGAGCGCACAGGCTGGGTCAACCCTCGGACACACGTTCCAAACCTAGAGCGGTTATCGTAAAATACCTGAATTATGCAGACAAGCAGGCCATTTTACAAACCTTTAGAAAATCCCGCTCGCTGACATTTGAAGGACACAATCTTTTAATTTTTGCAGACTACTCCATAGAGGTAATGCAAAGAAGAAAGGCCTTCTCCACTATATGCTCTACTCTTCATGACCTAAACATCAAGTTCAGCTTGGCCTACCCAGCTATACTACACTTCCAGACACCGCAAGGAGAAAAACTTTCATTCAACACCCCGCTGGAAGCCGAGGCCTACATTAACAACTCGTTGCAGCCAGACATGGACCAGACTCCACAAGCGGAGGCCACTACCCAGAGCTCACCCTGGAGGTCGTCCCTCTCGACCAACAAATCTGGAAGTCCTTCTAAACCTCCTTATAAGAGAGTCCGCTTTGGTCCGTTGGATCCTCCACCGACGCAATCATAAACCGGAAAACTTCCAAGCCTACAATACAGGACAGCAGCACGATACCTCCGACACCTACACCCTACTAAACAACCCATTTTGCCCACTTGATCACTCTTCTTAATACCCAGCCCATGGTGGAATGATCAGCAAACTGTAAGTGCTATTCCAAAGCCACCAATAGGTGGCCCTCAGATTCTGCAAGTCCTCCAGTTGAAGTACAGTTTGTGATAGGCTATGAAGCTATGGTAATTTGTTCAAAAGTTATTCCATGTTGTCTATTCCTCTGTTATTGTACTATACCGTATGCCCCCAAGGGGCCACTGCTGGGCTTAAGGACCCTCCTCCCGCATCCCCCTGACCCGGGAAGGGGGTCGACTCCACCCGGCCTCTTCTCTTTTCTCCGGCAAGCCTAAAAAGTCCCGCAAACCCCCCTTCTGGGTCCCTCTTACTTCTGAGTTGGACCTCTTGATAATTGGTCAACTACCCCCATTCCTACTTCCCCTTCCTATTCCTCTTCGCATAAGTCATTCTTCCCCACCTTATAATCTTCATTTCTAACCTTACCCAATTCTTCCCCCCTCCCCCCCTTTTTTCTTTTCTCTCAGACACCTGCCCCTATACTGGTCCCCAATCCACTGGGATTTAGCCCTCAACCGTAATCACTTTATACACTGAACAGGGGCGGAAACCGAAAGATTGTTCACAAACCCCCCTATGCGGGAAAAAAGAGAAGACCTTAAGACCCGTTTTCAAGGGTACACACTTCCGATGTTATCAAAGTTTCAAGATGCACTGTATGTTTATGAGAAATTTATGTTTTGCACTGTGTCCACTCCCCAGCTTGGGGGGAAACAAATTTCAGCTGACCCGCTCTGGGCCTTCCCACGATTTTATTCCCCTTTGTAATACAGCATGGATCCGCCCAAGCTCGGGAGTAACCTAAATATAGTTTCATGGAATGTCAAGGGATTGCGCTCGCCACAAAAGAGCATGCAAATCCTTAGACACCTGAAAAGGCTAAGGGCAGATGTTGCTTTGCTACAGGAAACGCACCTAGGGGGAGAGGACCTTACAAGACTCCGTAAGATGTGGGTAGGCGAAGTGGTAGGCTCCCCGGCCCAAAAGAGGAAGGCCGGAGTGGCTATCCTTCTCAGCAAGAAACTCCCCTACTCAATACGTAATACGGTCATAGACACTGTAGGCCGCAGAGTCACTCTCAGCTTGACTATAGCTGGAAGAGATCTCGCCATATCAAATATATACGCAGATAACTCCCCATCACAAACTTTTTATCAAAACTAGACTACTTGGGCCCTACAGATCACAGAACCTCTCCATATTCTGGGAGGTGACTTCAATTCGACCATGCACCCACTGGACGATCGCTCAACACAACACCTTCCTCGCCCCATTAAATCACATACCCAAACGACGATGCTGGCAGAGGCGGTTGTCACACTCAACTTGACCGATGTCTGGCGAATGCTTCATCCAACGGACAGGGAATACACCTTTTACTCTCATCCCCACAAATCATTTTCCCGCATTGACTATTTTTTCGCCTCCCCTGCTCTTCTCCCCAAAATAACGTCCGCGACAATAGAAGACATGGCAATCTCCGACCATGCCCCTGTGACAATCAAACTATCCAATCTCACCTACAAAGCACCAGGAGCACCTTGGAGGTTCCCCTCATACTTATCCCAAAATGAAGAACTGAAAAACTCCCTTCAGCAAGCCTGGTCTGAATACCAAGCGAACAATATTGAGAGCTATCACTCACCCAACCTCTACTGGGAGGCCGGTAAAGCCTTCCTTAGGGGACACATTATCTCCTTCGCAAACAAATTTAGAAAAAGAACCTTGACCAATATGCAGAAGGCCAGTAACACCCTTAAAGAAGCCTATAGGCAATTAACCCATTCACGCACTCCTGAAAACATTCGTGCCTGGCAACACGCTAAACAGGCGGTTGACCAATGGTCGGCCAACCAAGAAGATATACACCAGTTTCACACCAAGTTGCTCTTTCACAAACACGACAATAAAGCCGGAAAACTACTGGCATGGATGGTCTCAGGAGGATTCACCCCAACCCACATCTCCTCCCTGAGGGACCCCTTGGGTAATACTGTCTCGGACCCTTCGCTCATAGAAAAAATTCTTACTACCTTTTACAAAGAGCTATACGTGAAAGATCACATTGACACTAACATTGCAACGAATATATTAACAACCGCGAATGTCCCTAAAATCACTATGACCCAATTCGAGAACCTAAATGCCCCCATCACCCTTCCTGAAGTTCTAAACACCATCAAGTCAATGGCAAATTGCAAATCCCCGGGTCCTGATGGACTAACCCCAGAATTCTATAAAATGACTTCTGAGTTTATTCCGGAGACGTTACACCACGTCTACACATCAATATGGGCTGGGGGACCGTACCTCCCCACGGGACACCAAGCGCACATCAAACTCCTCCTTAAAAACAATAAAGATCCCCTTTCACCAGGCTCATACAGGCCGATCTCCTTAGTTAACGTGGATGCCAAAATCCTATCGAAAATCGTAGCATCGCGTCTAGCCACAATACTCCCCTCCATTATTCACCCGGCACAATCGGGGTTCGTTCAGGGAAGATCTGCTGCCCTAAACATTCGAAAAGTGCTTCTTATTCTCGAACAGGCTAAGAAGCATCCCGACAGGGACGCAGCTATAATAGCACTAGATGCCGAAAAGGCTTTTGACAATATTAGTTTTGATTGGCTATTCAAAGTACTACAATCCTTTGGACTCACAGGCCCCTTTCTTACTTTCATACAGGAAATGTATGCCAAACCAACAGCCAGATTGGTCACCCCAAGCTTCACATCCCTGGAGTTCCCCTTGGCAAAAGGGACTCGCCAGGGATGCCCCCTCTCACCACTACTCTTCAATTTAGCGATTGAACCCCTCTCACGCATACTCAACTCTCCCGATGGGATCAGCGGGATTCCCATAGGTGACAAGATCTGTCGCGCGGCACTTTTTGCCGACGATATCGTCCTGTTCTCCGCAGACCCACCAAAAGATTTCGCCTTCTTAACCCACACTCTCCAAACGTTCAAGGCTTGCTCAGGCATGAAAATAAATTTCGATAAGAGTGAGGTGCTCCCTCTCAACCAGCGTAGGATGGAGTCTTGGAGGTCCTCTTCCCCCTTTTTGATGGCAAAGGGACATATTAAGTACTTGGGCATCCTCATAGGCAGGGAACCGTCCTCCCTCTACTCCTTGAATTATCCACAACTGATAACAAAAATTATAAGAGATATGCAGGCTTGGCGGTCCCTCCCTCTCTCGCTCTTCGGGAGATGCCATTTGATCAAAATGGTTCCATTCGCTAAACTGTTATACCCCCTCCAAACGCTACCTCTTCTCCTCAAACATAAAGATATACATAAACTACAAACTGCCTTTTCTTCATTCATCTGGAATGGAAAAAGACCCAGAATCGCCCTACAAAAACGATACCTCCCGAGGAGTGAGGGAGGGACGGGCCTGCCCAATCTGAGAGCATATAATCTGGCATGCCTAATGAGAAATGGGCTTGACTGGGTAGCAGGCAAATCTAACTACTCAAATACTGCCTTGGAGGAGGAAATAGCCTCCCCTTACAACCTACCGGCCATCTTACATGCCAAATTGTCTTCTCTACCGACACAAATAAGGAACAATCTGGTTCTAAAGAACACCATACTAGCATGGAGAGAAACAAGGAAACTTCTTCGACTTCCCTCATCGATCTCGCCTGTTCTCCCGATCCTTGGGAACCCCATGTTCCCCCCATCAACACAATCTCCAGCATTCAAAATTTGGGCTGCAAAAGGTCTGACAAGAGTAGCACAACTATTCAACCATGACCTCAACTCAATCAAGTCATTTTCAGACCTCAGAGAAGAATATTCCCTTCCATCATCGCATAATTTCCATTACTTACAAATTAAGTCTTACCTGCAGTCATGCAAAGGAACTCACCACTCCCCCTGCGACCCCTCCTTCCTAGACTCTCTACTTCAGAGTGGCAAATATTCTATTTCCAGCATTTATGGTCAGCTAACCCTACTTCAAATATCTAAACAATCTACACACCAATTCCACCCCTGGAGCGCAGTTCTGAACTCTGATCAAGCACCGGAGCAGATCCTCTTGGGCTACAAGAAAATTTGCTCCCTGATTAAAGCGGAAACCTGGAGAGAAACACAGTTCAAACTGGCCCACAGGGCATACCTCCCCATGATTTTCACCCAGGATGTCCCACGCCAAGGTATCTGTCCTTGGTGCTCTACCCACAGGCCAACACTTTATCACAGACTTTGGCAGTGCCCTTGCATTTCTCACTATTGGGACAAGATCTTGACATACATCGAGAAAGTCAGCGGATCTACTATACCAAAAGACCCGCTCCTCTGTCTATTCAGCGGAAACCCCTCAACGCCACAATTGAAACCCGCCACAAATACTATTCCCAACTGGATACACTTATGTCTCCTGGCGGCGAGAAGGTCCATCATGCAATCGTGGATTCATCCAACACCACCTACTCTGAGCCAAGTAAAACAAGCACTCCTCTCCCTTCTGTATCTCGAAAAACAGGACATCATTAACATGAAATATCTAAGGACCAAAAGTTTCTTCTCGAGATGGAAAAAATTCATAGAATATTCTTTCAGTCCAATAGAGATAAATAATTTCATGGACTCATTTAAACTCACGGAGTGGTACCTAAAGGCAGACCTGACCAACTCATTAGGCAGGCTCAAAATTCGGGACAATCCTCAGTAATACATTAGACAACAAATGCCCTAGTATTTCCCCCCCCTTGACTTTCCATAAGAGGCTAAGTTGTTTTTCTCTTTATAGCTTGTACTCTATGATATTCCTACTTTGGGGAAAGGCCCCCCCTTGTAAACCCTTCTTTTAATAGTACCCCCCTACCTCACGCTGCTAGTATTGGACACAGTGCAACAAAACAAAACAAAACAATTTAAGACAAACCATGTGTTATATTAAGTGTTAACTTAGTCGCTATAAGCGATATTTGTCTCTCATCATCGGTTGTGCCTTAGCACTTTCTAAAAATTTTCAATTTTGTCTATGTTTAAAGCCAAAACCTATGTAATGTACTTTATATTTCACAGCATGATCCTTACGAGGATATTTTTGTATTGACTGAAAACCCCAATAAAATATGTTATAAATAACGAAAAAAAAAAAAATATATATTTGAAGTTATTTGCCTATCCAATTTCTTTTTAGGGCACTTGTCCGACCCTTGCCCCCATTTTCTTTGCTTTTGCAGACCTCTAGGACTTTCCAGGACTTTGTTACAGCCATTTTTGTGCCTAAAAGTTCGGATCCCCATTGATTTCAATGGAGTTCGGACCCGAACCCGGACTTTGTCCCGAAGTTCAGCAAAACCTGCCAAACCCGGACTTCCAGAGGTTCGATCAACTCTAGATATGATGATTGCGTAGCAATTTGGTTATAGTGTTAAGCTGTCTATGGTGGCTTAGGGTCTGTTGGGAAAGGTCTGTGAATAATTGCATATGGCCATATGGGTCTGGTAAGGTACCCATGTTTCTTGCTTTATGCACGAGCTGCTCCTTTACATGGCAAAATTGGATTCACAGGATCACATCTCTAGGCAACAACTCTGAGAGGAACGGTGGTTTGGGGAGCCTATGAATTTGATCAATGATCAGTTTGATATTTTTCAGATCAGGGAGCAAGTTCTTAATCAACCCCAACATGTATCAGGAAAGATCAGCATTTTGTACACATTTGGTTATGCCACTTACCTTAATATTATTATGGAGTGACCTATCCTCAGTGTCTGCCAGTTTATCTCTAATAATTTATTATTCTCCATATGCTTGTCCTAGGAGTCTATGATATTATTGACTGTGGTGGTAATGTCACCAATGTTAGATTCCATGAAAAACATTCCTTCCTTAATGATAGTCATTTTGTTGCCAAAATTGTGCATGAAGGAGAGCATGTCTGCTTGCAAGGAGCTCCTCAGAGACATTAGCATGCCTTTCAGTGTAGCATCTAGCACAGGTTGTCTCATAGTATGGAAGGAGGCTATGGAGTCTGACTGGGGAGCTTGAAAAGATAATAGGGGAAGCTGGCTCACCTCTGTGCTGGCTGCCTGTGGGTCCATTCTCCTCTTAGCCTTGGCTGGGATTCCAGAGATGGGAGAACTTGGTGGGGAATGTGGTAAGCCTTTCCTGGAGCCTGGAAGGGTCCCCACTCCCTCTTGCCTTGTTCCTGCTGAGAGATGATTGCTACTGTGGCTGCTGAGCGGGGATCCGCCACGGCCCCATCTTTGCCGCACCTCACGGCCAGCTTGAAAAATGTGGACCATGAGCTTTCTAGGGAGCTGATTGTCCTCCCTCTTCAGCGGCATGCTGTGCCAGGAGGAGCCAATGTGCCAACAGGTCTCTGGGTGTCTGTGCTAGTTGCTGGTGTGCGAGCAGATGCTGTATTGAGCGATTGGGTGTGAGGAGTTTACAGCTTAAGCGCCCATCTTGCCCGCGCACCAGCCACGCCCCTCCTTGAGCCATTTTTTTGGGAATGTTTTTCGCAGAAATTAAAAAAAATAATAATTTTAGGCCTGAAGATTAGTGTAAACCCACAAAACATTATACTGTATATTAACTGAAATCAGAGACCCTAAAAAATAAAATAGTGGTAGTCTAAATGTTTTATGTTGCATGATAATTGTGCAATAGTATCAAACTTGATATCAGCTTTCTGTAGCAGGTTCTCTTTATTGAGGGATTGAAGGTCTTTTAGACCCCTGATGTTTCACCTACCTTCAATTAAAGCTAATGGAGTGCAAATTAGGTTTTTCCTAAGTGGCAACAAAAATCAGAACACATCACTTCTGGGTTCTATGTAGCTAGGGGAGATAAGAAAAATATAAAGTTCACTTGTCTCCCTCCACCTGGCGATGCCCACTATGCTAGTACCAGGCCTGCAGGTGGGACAGTGAAGCTGGGAAGCATGGCAGAGGGCACAGTTTCAAGGATCACAGAAACCCGACAGTTGACATGTGGAGTGTACACACATTCTCAGCTTGCTACAGTATACATGCTACAGTGTGTGTAATACTCCCAGTGATGGCAGTAAAAGTGTTAAATCCAAAACATTTTTTAATGTGCTTATCTTTAATATTGCATCATATAGATATTAACAAAATTTATTTTTATATGTAATTAGTATAGACTAAAAAAAATCTGGTTAATCTTGCTGTTCCGTTTCATTTCCTTGTTCTCTGGGTCTACACTGCAGCTTTACCATTGCCACCAGTACTGTGCATTCTCCCCCTTTATGGATTAGTGAAGCCCTTTACTGCTTATCTTGTCTGATCCTAGCCACCCCACATGACTATTTTGACATCTTTAGGGGAAGATTTATGCGACAGACCAAACCGGTATAGAGGCTTGTGAAGTGGACTGCAGGGTGGCCTCTTACTCACTGACTATGGGCCCTGGCTTTTAAGGGAACACTACTCTTTGGGAGGTGTATGCCCGGGGGACTCTTGGAGAGGTCTTGTTTCTAATTCAAGTTCAAGTCCTAAAACACACAGACTCTGGGAATCTAGGCCCGGGTTCCATTAGGGCCTAAATGAGATGCCCCATTACCAACAATGACTGCTTTACACTGTGAGACTCAGAACAGATGTTAATATAATCAGCAAGTCACCTGGTGCTAGTGGTCTTTTGCTATAGTCTGCTTATTAACGTGTTATGTTATTCTGCTAAGTATGTCTCTCCCATTGTTAATTGTTAATTAGGACATTTATTGTTTCTGTCTGTCTGAACATCTCTTGGAGATGAGATTAATCTTGTGAACACTTTAACTTGTTTTAGAACTATTTTCAGATGTTATGTGTTTATACTTATAATAATGTGTATTGTACAGTACTTTGCATTCAGTGTTGTAAGTGCCAAATAATGTCAGCTATCAATAAACAGTTCCAGTTCTTATACAAGCTATTATTGGCTAGTCGTGTACGGTCAGCTATAATATCTGGTTCCTAGGCCCAGAATGGAGGAAGCTGTATACTGACGGAAGCACTCAAGCTGGGTGCCGGACGGTTCAGTCACAATTTATAAGCCCCTCTTTCTCTCCATGCTACACCATTTGGAGCATAGTCACTGGTGGGGCAGAATGATTGCTGGAGACCTTATCTCCCCGTTAGACATCCTACATATACACTATACACAGACTGGAGGGACGTGCCTGCTGTCGTGATATGTCATCTGATTCCGGCATGCTCCTTTTCCACCCCCTGGGCCCTGAAGTCGAGAATGAGTGTAAGAAGTCATATGACCACCATAGAACGTATTGAGAAAAATATTTAGGCTTTTTTTTTTAATTAATAACAAGCATAAATGTTATCTGTATATGTGTATTATGGATGGCATATGTAGTGTGTTGTATGTGAGTTTAATATCACTTCAACTTGTTAAAGATCAGGATGTCTGTAGGCTGGTGGTTGCCAGTAATATAAAGTAATGCCCTCTGTTTTTTTGGTACACTAAAAGTGGTTGCAAAGATAAAAGGTTTTTACCTTAATGCATTATCTGCATTAAAGTAAAAAAACTTTCCACGTCAGCCCCCCTCAGCCCCCCCCCCCAAAATATTTACCTGAGCCTGATCTTGATTAACCACTTGCCGACGTCCTTGCCTTCAAGTGGTGATATCTGAATGATGCTGGCACCTACATGCACCATTCAGATATCATTTTTATCCACCGGCGATTCTCTGCACCATAAGAATGATCATATCGGCAGTTCAGCTTCTTGATCGTTCTTATCGGCAATGGGAGGGGACGCGCCCCCTCCCGCCGCCCTCTGGTGCTTCTCCCGGGGCGCCCATTTTATCGGTGGTCCGGAGAACAGATCCGTCGCTGGCAGAAGTTGAGCGTAGAGATGACTGGTGACCAGATGGTCACCAGTCATCTCTATGCACCTCGGAGGCCCGGGCGCGACTTATGACATCACGGCCGTGTCACGTGATGTAAACAATGCCAGTGAACTCGGCTGAAAAGACCGAAATCACTGTTTTTTTTCTGATCTCGGTCTTTCCAGCCTAGAGGAGAGATGTGAGGTCTTATTGACCCCATATCTCCCCATACAGAGTACCTGCCACGCAATATTCCTATTACAGGGGATGTTTATATTCCTTGTAGTGGGAATAAAAGTGATCAAAAAAAAAAAAAAATTAAAGAGAAAGTGTATAAATAAAAAATAAAGGTAAAATAAATAATAATAATAATAACAAAAAATAAAGCGCTCGTAAAGCGAGCTCGCGTACAGAAGCGAACGCACACTTAAGTCGCGCCTGCATATGTAAACATTGTTCAAATCACACATGTGAGATATCACCACGTTCGTTAGAGCGAGAGCAATAATTTTAGCCCAAGACCTCCTCTGTAACTCTAAAAATGTAAACAGTAAACATTTTTAAAGCATCGCCTATGGAGATTTTTAAGTACCAAAGTTTGGCGCCATTTCCTGATTGGGCGCAATTTTAAAGCATGACATGTTGGGTATCTACTTACTCGGCGTAACATCATATTTCACAATATACAAAAAAATTGGGCTAACTTTACTGTTCTGTTTTTTTTTAATTCATGAAACTTTTTTTTCCAAAAAAAAGTGTTTGAAACATTGCTGCGCAAATACCGGGTGACATAAAAAGTTGCAATGACCGCCATTTTATTCCCTAACATCTCTGCTAAAAATATATATATAATGTTTGGGGGTTCTGAGTAATTTTCTAGCAAAAAAACAATGATTATTACATGCAGGAGAGAAATGTCAGAATTGGCCTGGTGGCGAAGTGGTTAAGCATTACGCTCATCTGCAGCAGCACTGCTCTTCTCTCCCTTCTTCCCTCTAAAGGCTCAACAGCAGCAGGAGCCATTGGCGCCTACTGCTTTCAATCAAATCCTATGAGCAGAGAGTGGGGGGGGGGGCTGAGCCACACTGTGTGTTTCAATAGATGCATACATTGCGACTAAAGATACAGCCCGCATGAGTGTGTCCAAAGCAAGCAACTTGGTACGGGTGCACTCATAAAAGGGGAGGAGACCACAGAAGAGGAGGATTGGGGCTGCTCTGTGCACAACCATTGCATAAAGCAGGTAAGCATGACATGTTTATTGTTTTAGAAAAAAAACCTTTACAATCACTTTAAGCACATTTATTTGGAATTTCTATTCTTTGTTTTACTGAGGTTATGTGTTTGTTTTGCTATATAATATCATGTTTGTTACAAAAAGCTCTAAGTAACACTTTTATCAAAAAATTGCATTCATCCATTTATGAAACAGATTGTTTTTGGCTCAGGAATATTTGTAAAATATACAGTGTGACCTGTGTACTGAAAAGTTTGAAGACCCCTGTTAGAAAGTAAACATGTTTCAATGAATTATAGCAGAGGGCTTGTGCCCAACATCATATTTATCTCTTTATAATTGTTGTGTGTTTGATTCATATAATATAATTACTTTCTTACTTTTTTTGACAGGTATGGAATTCATTTAAATTGCTATTGTCTAAACCTCTAAATTCATCTGTGCCCATCTTGAACATCAACCTAAATGTCATCAACAAATACACTAAAATGTTTAGTGTTCCAACTTCCTTAACATATTTACTGATCTCAAGAGATGCACGGATCCCTCTTAATTTTACTGATCCAAATGGTAAGTCCGTTGTTTTAGATTTGCAATAAGAATGCCTGAATGTTTATACTGCATTATTTCCATGAATAAGACAAAACTTATGTTTACCATTTTTTCAATAAAAACAATGAGAGTCATTGGTGGCACATGTAACAGAAAGTGTCCTGTGAATCAGTGGGTCAGACATTAGTTAAAGGGTCAAATTTTCTCAAATCTAGGAGAGGGGTGAACTCATTTAATGCACTAGTGACCCTAGTTCCAGTTCATTCCAAGGGTCCTTATGTCAACAGGCTTTGGGCTTGTTTTGATAGATTTATTTAGACTTTAGGTTAAGGTACTTCTGAGATTGTTCAGAATTCAATGAATGGTGCAATAGACTTGCAGTTGTTCTTCTTCTGACTTGCTTCAAATGGGTTTTGCGTTATCCAAACAATGCAAATTTTATCTAAGTTGGATCTCTAAGGATCCAATAATTGGGTGATAATTTGTGAGGGTGAAGAGTGAAAGACCGCTTTCAATATGAGTGATGACCAAGATGAGTGTCTGGTCATGTCATTTGACCTAAAAAATGCATTGGCAGTTTTACAGGAGTGCATAAAAGATGGTTTCCATGACTTTTTGAGCAAATTCATTATCTTTTACCTTGATGATATTCCTATTTTTTCTTCCTTACTATCAGAAAATGTTAAGTACATTTTTTTTATAGAATTCAAGAAAATGATTGTTATTTGAAATATCCATATGCATGTTTTATGCAATTTTTGGGTTACATTGTCTCAGATTCTGGGCTGACCATGGGTCCTGCCATAGTCTAGGCTATTCTACAATGTACCCCTTTCTGTCTAAAAGCCCTGAAATATTTAATGTAAATGACCAGTTTCTATTCAAAATTCATAGAGTTATTCAGTCATTATTTTTTCAGCATATTGTGCTTACCAAAAAAAGGATGGATGCAGCCAACTAAACTCTAGAAGCCATTTTAGCCTTTGAAGCCTTAAGGATAGCTTTTGCCAGTATTCCAGGCCTGCAAGATTGTGCCATCCCATTCTTCCTCACAGCATCAGGACTCTCAGATGAGGACACGACACCGCAAGCACTCCCCGCAGGAGTCAGACCGCGGCTCAGTCTGCTCTGGATGCTACTTACCAGACTCCCAGGGCTCCAGCATAGGCTGGGACATGGAGGCCTACATCAAAACCTTGCCGACACGCCATGATTTTGAGGTCTATGTACAAAGGCTGGAGCACTCTTATAAACAAGAGATTTCTGATCTCCGCAGGGATGTGGCAGGGAGGATGGAGGACATTGAACACACGGTTGAGGACACTGTATCCACAGTAAATTCTCATGAAACCATATTACAGGAACGTACAGTGCAGATCCAGCAACTATATTATTGCCAAGCCGATCAAGAAAATCGCAGCAGGCGTAACAATATCTGTATTAGAGGTTTGCCTGAAACCGTGGAAACCAAGGACTTCACCCCTGTCGCCCTAAAAATCGACTACTACAGAAACCTGAGGACAATGAGATTGGACTAGATTGCATCTATAGGGCACTGGGCCCTAAAAATGCCAACCCCGCATTCCCTAGGGACGTGATTTGTCGCATCCACCACTACACCATTAAAGCTGTTATCATGCAGGCGACCAAGACGCCATCATGTTCAACGACACCCAGATCAAACTTTTGCCAGACATATCCAAGCTGACCCTGGACATGCGTCGCACCCTGAAGCCAGTCACAAGTGCTCTTCAAGAGAAAAATATTAAATACCATTCAGGGTTCCCCTTTCAGTTATTTGCTTCTCATGAGGGTAAATCTGCGGTCTTTCACACTCTCGGAGACCTCCCCAACTTTCTTGGAACATTTGAGCTTCCCCAAATCTCTGTTCCGGACCGGCCCCTGAGTGCTGCGACACCAGTCTTACCCTTAACCACCGGTTGGCATTGAAGCTCCAAGAAAAAGAAGCGCCCTAGAACAGCCAGCTCTAAATCCCCTCCAGGATGAACTTGGCTGCCGTGTCAGTCAGCAGATTTCCTACTGCTGGGTATCCCAAACCTGGCCTCATACATAGGTGTTAATGTTACTTGAACCTTGGCCTTGGTCTATGGTTTATGGGTGCAAGCCCTTCATCTGATTCTCACGCCAGTTCTGTTTTGTTCCAAACGTTCTCCCCAAATCCTCATCCCCCTATCCTCTTTTTGTTGTATGTCTATATCCTTGCTGGCTATGTAACTAAGAAAGCGTTTTTTACCTTTCATGCATTAATATGGCTGATTCTTTTTTGCATAGCCACATTATGTTTGGTGCTCCCACCCGGCTGGGGGAGCACACAGTTTTTTTTTTTTTGCATATGCTGTAGGATGTAATTACTGTTATATACCGTTTTGCGGCCCGGTTCATGGTGCCACCTTGTGCACTGACCACGGTCCCCACTTTAGGGTTTCCGGTGCCCAGGATGGCTCCGCTTATAATGTTGTTTATAGCACTTGGAGTATGACCCCTTCGGCCTACGTTTTCTGGTTCTTTCTCCATTTCTTGTATCTCTTTAGCTATTCTGTTTTTCTCCTCTCCTCTGCTACAGGTCCTCATTAACAATGTTCATTGCTGTCTTTTCCTTCTTTCTTCTCCTCCCTCTCCCCTTCAAAAGTACACTTATCGGTATCTTCCCTGAACTGCAGGGGCTTCAATATCCCCGAAAAACGCCACCATGTTTTACATCACTTCCACAAAAGGCTTTCCCAAATTCTCATGTTACAAGAAACACACTTTCGCGCCGACACAGTCCCTCTAAACATTAACCCACTAACCCTTCATCTAGATCGAAGGGGGTCTCTATTGCATTCCACTGCTCTTTTAGTCCAGAGGTCTTAGATAAAGTAATCGACCCTCTAGGCGGATTTATATTTTTGAAGTTATCCTATGAACAGAAAATTTTCACCATTGTTAACATTTATTCCCCTAACCAGGACCAGCTTCACTTCCTCTTCTACGTGATCTCCCAGCTTGAGTCTTTCTGCACCACCAACGTGATCCTGGGTGGAGACCTCAATGCTACGCTGATTCCCAGCCTCGATGCCTCCTCGGTAGGTCATCCATCTCCCCAACCACGCTGACCAAACTACGGCACCGTTTGCCAAGTTGTCGATGACAGATGTGTGGCGGGTGTTGTACCCCTCTGACAGGGACTACACATTTCTCACTCCACTTACAGTCGCATAGACTACATACTGGCCTCCCAATCTCTCCTGGACTACCGACTGACCGCTAATATAGGACAGCAACTATTGTCGGACCATGCCCCGGTCCACTTTAGCATCGGACTTGTCCCCCCCGTAAATAATGGTTTACATGGCGGTTAAACGATAATTTGCTCTCAGATGCTGTATGACTGCAGGCCGTAAAACAGGCAATCTTGAATTTCATTAGCGACCACAAATCTGATCAAACGAACCCCCTTACGAAGTGGGAGACATTGAAATGTGTCCTTAGAGGAATTTATATTAAACGGGAACACACCATAGACATCACTAGACTTTTTACTAAAATAACCTCCCTTGAAAGCACACATAAACAAACTCTAGATCCCTCCACACTACAGGAACTCTCCAACGCCCGCCGGAACTTACTGCAACTTCTCTCAGAGAGGTCATTGGAAGCCAGGGACAGGGGGTGTTTTATACACTACTCACAAGCTAATCACTGTGGTAGGCATCTTGCACGGGTCCTTCACCCCAAACAACATCACCTACAGATATCCTCTCCCCCAACAAAGTTAAAAAACATGCTAACTTGGATATTGCTGAGGAATTTCGTTCTTATTATTGGTCACTTTACAATCTCCCCCCTGCCCGTCAGTCAGCTCATACCCATGAGGGTGACCTAGACCTTAAGGACTACATAGAAGAAACAGCGTTACCCGGCATACCCTCCTTGAAAGCTGAAGACATGGAGTCCCCTATCTCGGACACTGAGGTCATTTAAGTTGTCAAGGGTTTGAAGAATGGGAAGGTCCCAGGCCCCGATGGGTTCACGCCCCGTTTCTATAAGACCTTCATACCCCAGTTAACCCCACTACTAGCCTCAGCCTTTAATGCAATAGATGACTCCCACTCTCCTTCACCTCTATTTTTGCAGGCCCAAATAGCAGTCATACCCAAGCCCTATAAAGGTCCCGCAATATGTAGCAACTATAGGCCCATCTCGCTTTTAAACATAGACTTGAAGCTTTTTGCCAAAATCCTAGTGAATCGACTCTCCCTCCTTCTCCCCCCTTCTCCCCTCCATTATACATGGTGACCAGGTAGGGTTTGTCCCTGGATGCGAAGCCACGAAAACACCACGAAAACCTTGTATCTTATTTCTTTCGCAGAAAAGTACCACATTCCAACCTGCCTTCTCTCCTGCGATTCAGAGAAGGCCTTTGATAGGGTCAGTTGGCCCTTTCTCTGTAACTTTTATCTCAAATTGGTATGGGCCCCAAGATGCTTTCCTGTATTATGTCCCTATACTCCTCGCCTTCAGCCACCGTCCTAGTTAATGGTACCCACTCTGAACGATTCGTTATCTCCAATGGCACTAGGCAAGGCTGTCCCCTTTCGCCCCTATTATTTTCCATCATGATTGAACTTTTAGCACAAGCCATAAGAGCCAATCCCTCCATCAATGGCCTGCAGATTCCTTCGACACACTGCAAGTTATCGCTTTAATGCCGATGACCTCCTACTATGTCACACAACCTCACATCAATATTCCTTCCATATTAACAGAAATCAAAAGATTCGGGACTCTGAGTAACTTCAAACTTAACTTAACCAAAACGGAAGCACTGAATGTTCTTTACCCCCTCAGACACTGTCTTCCCTTCTATATAACTTTAATTTCCGATGGCAACCCAAAGCCATTACGTACCTAGGGACCAATATCCCAGCACGCTTTCAAGAAGTCTATGGGCTAAACTACAGTCCTCTTCTCACAAAGATTAGGAGACTGATGGAATCCTGGCATAATACTCAGACTTCTTGGTTCGGACATATAAATACACTAAAAATGGACGTCCTCCCCAAGATGCTGTACCTCTCCCAAGCTTTGCCTGTATCATTACCCTCCGTCTTCTTTCGCTCCCTGAGGTCACTGACAATTAGATTTGTTTGACGCAGGAATAATCCCAGACTCAAACACATGTTGCTGTGCTACCCTCAATCGGAAGGAGGCATGGGACTGCCGGACTTTGAAATGTATCACTCAGCCGCTATTTTCTCCCTAATCCTGGAGTAGTTTTCACGTCTGTAGACTAAAATTGTTAGCATGGTGGGGCAGGATATGGCCCCTATAGACCTGAGAGCTCTATTATGGGGCTATGGGGGATCTTTTCATTCCTTACCGGGGCTTTCCCCCTTGATGGTGGAGGCCCCAGAGGTCTGGTATGGTTAGAGACAGTTGTCATTTGTTCACTGACCCTAGTCCGCTTGCTCCACTTTTTCACAATGCCGATCTTCCTGAAAGCAGGGGGATATCTTCAATTGGAACTTACACTAAGGCCTCCTAGCTGACAGCCCGCTCATTTGTACATACATCCCATGGATTATTAGTGGATCGTGACCATGACTCCTGTTCTAAGATTAACTGGTTGACTACCTTGCATGCGTTCTCTTACTGCAAAACGCTGTGGGCCTCGCAACAAATACACAGATGGCTTACAGACTTTGAACAATACTGCCTCCTGTCAGAGACTCCCCGCCAAACATTGTCAGAGATGTACAGATCAATACTGACAGCCACTCATGATACACGCCCCGAATACACCAGAATTTGGTCCAGGGATCTGGGTGTGGAGTTGACCGATGAGCAATGGCAAAAGGCATTTCTCTTCATGCATAAATTGTCCATCTCTGACTACACACAAGAGAAAAACTTTAAAGTTATCTCTCGGTGGTATAGAGGCCCGGTCACCTTGAATGGTATATTTCCATCCCCAGCGGACGCTTTCTGGAGATGTCACGGACCGAGAGGAACATACCTTCATATATGGTGGGAATGTGAGGTACTCTACCCCTTTTGGGAACAAGTTTTTCAAGTCTACTCGGAGCTCTATGATAAGTCCCTCACCTCAGCCCCCACTATCGCTCTGCTCTCTATCGCTCAATTAAAACCCAAAAAAACTCTATCCTTAGATTCTTTTTGGCCTCAGCTAGGCAATTAATATCCAGATTTTGGAAAACCTCGGCTACCCCAGCCTTGTCTTCCTGGGTCTCCGAAATTAATAGTACCATGCTCATGGAGGAAATGAGAGCTAGAGAATTAGATCAATGGGACAAGTTCAAATCATTGTGGTGCACTTGGATGCATTACTCCTCATCCGATAAATTGAAGAACAGGGATAGTCCTTACTGGAATTAGGTATCATTTTTATGATTGATAATTTGGTATGAGCTCGGGACCCACTCCCCTCCCCCCACCTTTTCTCTTCCCTCTTCTCCTGCTTTTTATTCCTGCTCTCTATCTTTCCCTCTCTTATTCTCTCCTTTTGTTCAGTACTGCCATACATTTTGGTGAAGAAAGATGATTTCTTGGAGACTACAAGTTTTCACATGATAAGAGCATTATAAGGACTGCCACCAAACTTTAACATCTTAGATTTGCAACCTCTGTTCACTGTATCTTTATTTAACCTTGCATTTAATGATTACAGTGTTGAATCTTTCATGCAACCTGAGCCCTCTGTATTTGACTTTAACAAGATGATGTCTGTTCATTTTATTGTCTGTTTATAACTTTGTTTACAATAAAAACATATTCAACCTTAAAAGCTTTATTCCATAGTTTCTGGAGACCAGTGGAGGCCAACTTTTGGTAAGGATGTCACTCTTTTATTAAATGACTGGAAAGTTTGTGCACACCACAGACTTTCAGGCTATTGGCTTCTCTGCTATTATCTTTACCCATTACTACTTGCCCATGGAGTTACCTTGCCATTGATTTAATCGTGGATCTTCCACTATCTCAAGGTAACACCACCACCTGGGCCATTATTGAATGTTTCAGTAAGAGGGCATACTTTGTCCCTCGAGATTTCCAGTGCCTTTCACCTTACTTCCTTCTTCATCAAAGGAGATTCCAAGATCCACGGCTTTCCAGCTACTATTGTCTTTGATAATAGCTCTGAATTTGTATCCAGGTTCCAGAAATCCTCCTGTTCTATGCTTGGTATTACATACTGGACTTATTTATGTTTTAATAATTTAAGTTTTCTATTTATCCTACTATACATTTGAATATCCAACCATTTGGCACTGTTCTTCCTCCCTCCTCTCAGTGTGCCACTATCTCTTGTTCTGTCTCTTCTGTATACCAACCCCAGATGAATTGCCAGACTTAACTCACAAGCCAGTCCTTAGAAAATATCCTTAGAGGTTTTGTCTACAAAAAACAGATGGAATGGGTCTCTATTCTACTTTGATTTTGTGTATAATAATCAGACCTACTCTTGCTTTGGTTGATTTCACTTCTTTTGTGTCTATGGTCAACACAGCATGTTCATTCTCAAACCTACCATAATTTCACAGCAGGCTGAATCCACTAAGTGGAATTTTACACCAATATGGACCAAGGTCCATGACAGTTTTACTACTGCCACTGGGATGCAGAAGACTGATGCAGTTTGCTTCCAAATTCATCATCCCAGTTTCAAAGTAGGTCAATATAACTGGCTCCCCACCAAGCACATTGTCCCCCCAGTGTCTTTTCATCTTCAGTAATCTCCCAGTTTGCGAATGCCCAGTTCTTTTCAAATAACCTTGCCCAAACCTCTTCATCTGTATACTAATCCTTGTTGGTTCAAAGACAGGAAGAATTCAAAGTTAATAAAATCATCAACTACCGAAGAATTAGTAATTCTTCAAAGTACTTGGTCCACTGGAAAGGGTATGGAGCTGAAGAGCATTCCTGGGTTCCAGTCACCCACATACATGCTGATAATCTAGTCAAAGCCCTATATTAATTATACCATGCCAAATCAGCTCTTAATGGTCCAGTGATCCCTAATGTTAATATTAAGCCTGTTCAGCTGACTCACTGGACCTCCTCTGCTACCAGCCATGCTTAATCCTATATTGACAGCCCACTTTCCTGGCACAACTCTGCTGACTCAAGCAGCTGCGATGATCCATGTCCTGTTTCCATACAATGCAGTCACATCTGCTCCACCTTTCCTACCATTGCTTGAAGTGTCCTGCATCCTTTCCGATGATACAACCATGGACTAGACTCTCACAATCCTGTTATCAGACAAATGTCCTCAGTCTACTCCTTCTTGCCTGCTATTGGTCCTGCATCTTGTTGGTACCAGTTTCAAACCTCAGAACCCATGTACCTCATTGCTGCCTTTTTGCTTGCATCTGTACCTGATCTTTCTGCTGTTTGTTCGTACCTCCATGTTATTGACTACATCAGCAGACATCTTAATCCTCTGAGTACCACAGGTATTCCTTTTTATTTTACCTTTGCTTAGCCTTTTATGCTACTTAGCCAGAGAATATTGCATCATGTAATTAATCCTGGGGGCAACAAGTACCACTAGGCCTGCTTGCTTTTGGGAAACAGGGGCTATATTCTCTATACACCAACTCAAACTTAACCATTAACACCATGATGGTTGACAAAGGCTTGTGCAGAAATTCCTTCTAATTTACCACATTTGAAGTTAAAATTTAAAAAACACACATTCATGTTGGTTAAAGTAAAAATAAAACAGAACTATCCTGCCTATTCTACAATTTGCTGTTAAAAAATAACAATAAAAAAGAAAAAAGAAAGCGGAAGAAAAAAGGGATCTGTAATGGCAAATATATGTCAGTTACAATTGCTGACTTCTCTATCACAATAACTGCTATATTATAATAATATTGTCAGTGGAATTACAATGATGACCGAGACATTACAATAGTTATTATAAAACTCAATCACCTCATAGAAGTGATATCACACATGATTTCCAGTTGGTGATGAACTGAATGTGCCTGGGTTAGGTTTGAGGAATATTGTGAAAATGGAAAAAATGGGAATTGCAAACAGTAATCTGAATCCCTCAAGTACATAGCAGACCAATATCCAAGCATGCTGCCAGCCAGGGTATTACTGTCTATCATGACGTGTTCATTTTTTATTGTATCATCACAATAATGCCTAGTGATGTTACAAAGGTATTAAGTACATTGGATCATATTCCTATACTCACCCTTGCTCCAACCCCACCATACTTGTACCTATGGATATTACAGAGATTGTGAGGTCAATAAATTCCAACAAGGATCACTGTGTAGCTCTAATGAATAATGCATTAAGTACAATGGATCATATTTTTGTATTGACCCTTGCTCCAACCACACCATACTTACTTACTTGACCCCTGGCACAGTACTTTTATTACATATAGCTATAGTGTGTGGTATCAAAATATAACCTCCTGATGTTGAAAAGATACTTATTAGTATATTGACTATGAGATAACAATAACCATAGATAACGCAATACCAATTGTGATGAATAAGAACCTTGATGGTAATATCTTAAATGTGACTGTAATATTTCAGTGATATTTAAAGTATTATACAATTACTAAATGGTAAATATAAAATAAATATATCACACATGTTACAACCTCATTGTAGGTTATATTGGGTGTGCTTTTAACCACTCCAGCTCTGGAAGGATTTACCCCCTTCCTGACAAGAGCACTTTTTGCTATATGGCACTGCGACACTTTAACTGACAATTGCGCGGTCATGTGACGTTGTACCCAAACTAAATTTATGTCCTTTTTCCCCCCCAAATAGAGCTTTCTTTTGGTGGTATTTGATCACCTCTGCGTCACTTCTGATCACCGCTATAAACAAAAAAATTAGTGACAATTTTGAAAAAGAAAACAATATTTTTTTACTTTTTGCTATAATACATGTCCAAAAAAACAAAAAAAAAACAAATGTATTCATCAGTTTTGGCCGATATATATTCTTCCTCATATTTTTGGTAGAAAAAAATCGTAATGGGCGTATATTGATTGCTGCATTTACAAACCATGAAAATTTATTTATGGAGTTTTTACTATTTTTTTTTTTACTAGTAACGGCGACGATCTGCGATTTTTTTATTGGGACTGCAACATTGGGGCAGACATATCGGACATTTTTGACACTTTTTTGGGACCAGTGCCAGTTATACAGAAATCAGATCTTTAAATATCCACTGATTACTGTGTTCCCTAGGTGTGTTCTAACTGTGAGGGGGCTGGACTGGCAGGGGCATAAGAGATCTAACTGATCCCAGTGACAGGTATCAGCAGGGATAGGCAAAGTGTCCGCTCCCGGACACCAGTGTCCTCCACTGCAGCTTGAGGTGTCCGCGGCCGCCTCACTTTTTTTTTTTTTTTTTTTTTAGTATACGGTTTTGATGTCTCCTCCTAGGTGTAATGTGTGTGCTACTGTGACTGGTGCGGCCGGGCGCGCAGCGCCACCCACTCCTCCTCCTGACAGTGCAGAGTGATCAGATCTCTTTCGGACTCTTAGCTGCCTGAGGGAGGGGCTGACCTAAGAGAGGGGATGTCACGGACCGACCTGTGTGGAGGACTTAGAGTTTGTCAGCAGGGTGAGTGAGCATGGGATTTTGTCAGGAGGGAGGGAGACTGACTGACTTGCTTGCGGTGGCAGTGGCACTCATCGCTGGTGGGAGAGAAGAATGGGTCGCGGTGGCGGTGGTGACTGGTGGTGAGAGTGAGACTCTGTGTCTCTCTGTGCCTGCGCCTGGTCCATTGGTGACAGGTGGATGAAATAGATCATAGAAGTTCGCTATCACCCCAGCGGAGGGTCCCACGCCCACTGCCCCAGCTCAGACTCCCAGGCCGCACTCAGCCAAAGTCAGCCCGGTCCCAGGCAGGCCACAGCCCTGTTCTACCCAGGCAGCCAGACCAGTCCCAGCAGGCAGCCCCCAGCCCAGTCCCAGCAGGCAGGCCCCAGCCCAGTCCTAGGCATGCCCCAGCCCAGTCCCAGGCAGGCCCCAGCCCAGTCCCAGGCAAGCCCCAGCCCAGTCCTAGGCATGCCACAGCCCAGTCCCAGGCAGGCCCCAGCCTAGTCCTACCCAGGCAGCCAGCCCCAGCCCAGGCAGGCCCCAGCCCAGTCTCAGCAACCAGGCCCCAGCCCAGTCCCAGCAGTCAGGCCCCAGTCCCAGGCAGACCCCAGCAACAGCTAGTCCCAGTAGTCAGGCCCCAGGCCAGTCCCAGCGGCCAGTGCCAGCAGCCCGGCCCAGTGCCATCAGCCGGGCCCTGGCTTAGTGCCAGCAGCCAGGCCCCAGCCCAGTCCCAGCCAGGCCCTAGCCCAGTCCTAGGCATGCCCCAGCCCAGTCCCAGGCAGGCCCCAGCCCAGTCCTACCCAGGCAGCCAGCCCCAGCCCAGCCAGGCCCCAACTCAGTCCCAGGCAGGCCTCAGCTACAGCCAGCCACAGCCAGTCCCAGGAAGGCCCCAGCCACAGCCAGCCCCAGCTTAGTCAGGTCCTAGCCCAGTCCCAGGCAGGCCCCAGCTAGCCCCAGCCCAGTCCCAGACAGGCCACAGCTAGCCCAGTCCCAGGCACACACCAGCCCTAGCCCCAGCCCAGTCCCAGGCAGGCCACAGCCAGCCCTAACCCAGTCTCAGCAGGCAGGCCCCAGCCCAGTCTCAGGCAGGCCCCAGCCAGCCCCAGCCTAGTCCCAGGCAGGCCCCGGCCCAGTCCCAGGCAGGCCCCAGCTCTGTCAGGCCCCAGCCCAGTCCCAGGCAGGCCCTAGTCAGCCCAGTCCCAGGCAGGCCACAGCCAGCCCCAGCCTGGTCCCAGGCAGGCCCCAGCCAGCCCCAGCCTAGTCCCAGGCAGGCCCCAGCCAGCCCCAGCCTAGTCCCAGGCAGGCCCCAGCCCAGTCCCAGGC
>BLSH010124656.1:131628-153685 GCA_018402905.1 Glandirana rugosa
TCGGGACTACAAGCAGAAAGGATTCCCTGGCTGTAGATTGGGGAACTTTTTTTCCTGCAAGGGGACTGGAGAGGATGTACCCTGTTCTTTTGTATACACCTGCCTGCTAAAAATATGCTGCCTGAGTCTGTAAACCAGAGAGCCATACCTGCGTGCTGAGGACCTAGACTGAAGTTTACTTTATTGATGGGACTGCTGCGAGGCCACTTCTGAAATTGATTTACCAGTGCAAGCAGAGGCAGTCACATTTTATAGACTTTTCATCCACTTAGTGGCTTATATCACTGCGTGCAGAATTAAAAGGGACTGTGTTCATGTGCACCACATAAAGACTAGGCCCCATCATTAACCATCTGGAGGTTTAGAGACTTGCTTACCTACTAGCTTCTTCACAAGGACTTTGCCTTAATCACTCACAGCCAGAGGTACCTTTCTAGAGATATACATGGATATACAGTTATCCATATAGACTGCAATCAAAAGTGGTTATGGTAGTTATGGACTGCTGGTTGCATAATCATTACTGTGGGATTAGTCATGATTGCTAATACTGTTTGCTACAGACACTGTTTATTGCTGGGTTAGCTTTGCTCATTTGGTATTGCATTGTTTAGTTCACTGTGAACAAACTGATTTTTCTATCTTTGCATTTATGTGTGTATTGCCAATTACCCTAATCTGTGAGATTATACTCACCAAACTTACCATTAGCCAGTTATATGCTTTAATTTGCACTCCTTTAAACTTTTTGTATGGCAATATTTACTTAAACAGGTATCAGAAGAGATGAGGTTGTTTGCAGAGCTGAGGCCAAAGAAAAGAGCATGCAATCTACCAAGTGGCTCTTGCAGGGGTAGTCCTACGTATATTGTATATAGTAATATACCCTCCAAACTCATTTATAAACACCGTACTTGAGAACGTCTTATTTCTCAAAGGGATCAATGTACTAAAGCCCAATTATGGATGTACTGCACTTGCTAAAAAACAGGCCTGCAAGAATTTATCAAAGCTTTTCGGAAGCGTGTACAAAATTATTCCAAATCATGCAGCAGGTCCACATGCTGAACCTGACTGTTTTTTTTTTACAGGCAGCAATGGGATATTTTTACTATAATAACAATTATTAGATCATGGAAAAAAGGAATGCATCTGTTAACTGTGTTTAAATAATTACAAATAATCGAAAAGTGCAGTGCTAAAAAAACACTTAATTCAACAAATTAGATATAAAGGACGACTTAATTAAACAATGTGAACAGTAAATTCATTATCCACCAAAAAAATCATCATATATCCAAAAGTCCTTCTATTAATAAAAGACCCAGACATGTTGTTATTGCCATCATACACCCTGAAGTCTGTGCAAGAATCAAAAGGATCCAAGCAAATGTGTCACTGCAAACATCTGAATCTAAAGGTGCCCTTCACTACCAATCTACCTCACCACAGTGATTAAAATGGAAGCAAAGAGCCATGACCACCTTGTATCAGAGTGGTCAAATGGCATCTGTTATTATAACAATCCTTCAGTCATATCCACTCTCTTGGTAACCGATCTCATCTGGCCAAGTGCACGTATGCAAAGAAAGAAGGAAAGAGCCACAAACCCCAATAGTGTAAAACCACATTAATTTGTTTTAATATAAAACCTTATGGACATTCACATGTCATTTGATAACAGTTCTGCACATTAAAACTCCAGTCTGGAGGCACAGAGCTGGACTTATGGTTAGCATACTTCTCTACCCTATACGCTTTGTCACAACTGACGTCATTTGGGGCCAGGATGTTTAAAGTTGCTTAAATAATTGTAGTAGCTAAAAATAACCAGAAATACAACTGGATGCAAATCGTCTGCTGTTGTGTAATACAGAGCATGTGCTGAGCCATCTGTGGTGATTTTTAATGTGGCTTCCCAACACTAGTGGCTTTTTTAGTATACTTCTGTTGATGTGGAGATGTGCAAGCTCTGCATTCCAGCCAAAATTGGTTTAACATATTAAAGGAGCCTGTAGTCAGAGCATAATTACTTTGACAAATAAGTGTTACTAAACCCACAACAGTAAAATCAGTCTGTATATACAGAATAGCATGCTTGTTATACTCACTGTTGAACCCAAGGGGTTAATCCTCCACATTGGGTAAAAAGGCTGTTTGATCCTGTTTCCTCTGATCTTTACCTTCTTCCAGTGTCTCCAAATCCTCACCGAATAATAATTATAAATGGAAGGAGTCACTCTGCACATGCTCAGTTTGGTGTGTATTGCTAGAGAGATTTTTTTTTGTTCTTGGGAGCATGCATGTGATCAGCAGAGGGCCGATCAGCACTGTCCAGACAGAGGGTGAGAGGTCCTGAAGTTTTATAGGACAGTGAGAGCAGAATGAAAACTCCTCCTACCATCTTTATCATAATAGGATAGAAGTCACAAGCCTTGTCTATCTGCTGATGAGAAAAGGTATTTATCAGTTTATACAATAATAAGCTATAACAGTGATATTATGATACACATCCATTCATGGAATTGAGCAACTCTCAGGTCAGAAATACACTTCAAGCAACAGCCTTTCTTCTCCCCCCATGATTGGTGCTCCAGAGATTGTACTCCTCCCTACCTTTCCTCCTCACTCTCCATCTCCCCATCCTCCAGTGGTTTGAGCACTCAGGGACCTCTGCAAAAGTGGATAAGTCATACAATTTCTTACAGGGAATTTTTAGCTGGTTTTCCATGGTTTGATCACTTGTGTATGGATTCTCCAGCATCCGGACGATATATATATATATATAATGTGCCAATGTTCTGATTTTTGTTTTTTTTGTTTTTGTATTTTGTTTCATGTCTGAGTTGCTATATTCACACAGCCACATTGTCCTAGTGATCAATTGGCCTACACCAAGTTTGTCACTGTAGCAATCCCCTTTCCAACTGGAGATAGTTTAATATGATCTTTTTTTTTAATACTTGAGTTTTTTTTGTTGTCAAATAAAGAGCATATACAAGCGATGTGATGTGCATTCGCAAACATACAGCAAAGGATATCATACAGTTCAGTACACAGTCTTTACATTGAACATTGTATGGCTTTAAACTTATCAGAGTAGAGGTGTTACAAACTTAAAACTTAGGGTGAGAGGGTCAGGAGGGCAGGGCACTCCGCCCCAGGGGATGGGACAGCGTCCCCTGTCCTGCAGAACTGCAGGTGTGAATGATAAAGATGAAGAAGAATGGAGAGCAAATAAAGCGTATCAACAGTGCCATCAGTATAACAGTGCATAGGTGCTCAGAAGAAGTCGCTGTTTAGGATGATAAGGTGCACTTGGGGTGGTGCAACCAAAGGATCCATCTTTTCTGAAAAAGCGGGATTTGAAGGTGGGCCTTGGCGTACATATATTCCATGAGGCATTGATTGTTTATAGTAGCGAGCATGTCGTCTGTAGAAGGCGGATCTGGTGCTTTCCAATTCCTGGCGATGGACAGTCTGATGGCAATAAGTATGTGCGTTAATATAGCGTGGGTATTGACAGGCCAGGAGTCAAGGTCTAGTCCGAATGGTATCAGTTGCGGAGAGAGAGTTGCATGTGTGAGGTCTAATAAGAGTTTTGTAACGTTGTGCCATAAGGGGGCCAATTTGGGGCAAGACCACCAGATATGAATGGTGGTGCCCTTATGACTATAGAGTCTCCAAAAGTGCACTGCAGACGTGGGGTAGAAATTGGCAAGTTTGGCTGGAGTAAGGTACCAGTTATGGAATAGTTTTTGTACTCCTTCTCAATGGGTGATGCATTTGGAGAATTTCAAAGGAGATTGAAGTGTGCAAAGCCATTGCTGGGAGGTGTATGAGCACTGGAGTATGTTTTCCCATTTACAAATGTTAGTTGGTATGCCTACGTCTGTAGTGTTGGTCAGCAAATGGTAGAAATAAGATATACCCTTCTTTGTGTTGTTTGTGTGGGAGTAGAAGTGCATGACATGTCCCAAAATTGGATTGCTGGAGCGAGGCACATTAGTAAGGAGAGAGCGGACCCTGAGGTATTTGAAGATGTCTTTGGCTGGTATCTGAAATGTATTTCTCAGCTGTTGAAAGGAGAGAAGCACAGTTTTACCGTATAGCCGAGCTAGAGAGGTAATTCCAGCTTGTGATCAGTCGGATAGAGAGATGTCTGACATGATAGATTGCAGGGATTGTAGAAAGAGATTGTTAAGTCCCGCTTGAGGTATCCCACTGGCGAGTTGCAAGAGAGAAGTCCCAGTTGTGGCATTGATAGTGGTGTTTCTGGTGCTGTAGCAATAATGCAATGAGTATTTGCTTCGGATCCGTTGCTAAAGCAGCCTTCTCAATTTGCAGCCAGGGGAATTGTGTAGTTGGAGCCCACCAACTCTTGGCTTGTTCAATATTGTTGCTTTATAATAGGCATTAATGTTAGGTGCGCCCATTCCTCCTGAAGCAGTTGGGGAGCATAATGTAGATCTTTTAATCCTCGGGTGTTTATTGTTCCAGATGAATGATGATAGAATTGCTTGCAGTTTGTCAAGTGAGAGCGTAAGAAGGGTATAGGTAGAGTTCGGAAAATATAGAGTATGTGTGGTAGTAAATACATTTTTGAGAGGGCTATGCGACCTGCCCATGATGCTTGAGCATTCTTCAAGTTTTGTATTGTCTTTTGTAATTTGACCACCAGCTGCGCAAAGTTCTGTGTGAGCAGCTGTGAGGAGGGCAAGGTCAAGGAGATGCCAAGATAGGGAAGAGTGGAGTTTGGAGCCCAGGAAAACAATGTGATTTTGGCAATGTTTAGTTTGGCTGTGTTGTTTAGATTGGCTCCAAGCATGGCGGACTTGGAATAATTTATTTTATACAGGGATGCCTTGCTGAAGAGGTCTAAGGTTTGGTGCAGGTGAGGCTCTATGATGGAGATGATTACGTCATCTGCATAAAGGCCAATTTTGTGTTCATATGTGTCAATAGATATGCCGCGGATAGAGCTGCTTGAGCGTATAGCTACCGCCAAGGGTTCCATAATTAGGGAGAAGATTAAAGGGGACAGGGGGCAGCCCTGCCTGGTGCCATTAGGTATTTTGAAGGAGTCTGAGAAAATCCCAGAGTTAACCACTCTGGCATATGGGGTGAATAGAGAGCCATAATGGCTTCAAGGAGGGGGCCTGAGAGTCAGAATTTTGAGTACTGCTTTCAGGAAGTTCCAGTCAACTCTGTCGAACGCCTTCTCCGCATCCAAGGAGATGAACAGAGAAGGCATCCGACTGCGCTCCACCCACTGAAGCGGACTGATATATCATCTTGTGCCATCAGATGCCAGTCTGCCGTACATAAACCCTACCTGATCTGGGTGGACAAGCTGGGAAATCACAGAAGACAGGCGTGATGCTAGTAGTTTGGCATAGAGTTTGGTATCGGTATTGCGTAACGAGATCGGTCAGTAACTGGCCGGATCTTCTGCTGGTTTACCTGGTTTTGGAACAGTGGTTATTGTGGCTGCTAGGGATTCATCCGAAATGGTACCTGTGAGTAATCTATAGTTAAAGGCTTGGAGCAGGAACGGGTTGAATGTGTGTGAAAATTCTTTGTAATACTTGTTACTGAAGCCGTCTGGCTCTGGTGCTTTGTGAAGTGGTAGGGAGGCTATTACCTTTTGGAGTTCAGATTTGGTAAAAGGAGTAGAAATGTTTTGTAGTTGCTCAAGAGAGAGGGATGGTAAATGCAGGTTGTCTAGAAAGCGTGAGATATCATGTGAAGAGGGGGCTGCAGTGGCTCCTGACTCGGCTAAGTTATAAAGTTGAGCGTAAAATTGGCTAAAGCGGTCTGCTATGGCTTTGGGGTTGGAAAGGCGGGTCTTGTCCTGGGCAAGAAGATGTGATGTTTTTGCCTGAACTAGGTGCTTTTTGAGTTGCTTTGCAAGGCTGGTCCCTGGTTTGTTATGGTGGGCGTAGAAATGTAGTCGTAATTTCTTCAGGGCTAGGTCAAAGTTAGAGTGGAGGTGATCACTTAGGGCTTTTCTTAAATTTCTCCGTTCGCTCCCTAATGTTAAGCTTGGGTTTGCTTTATGAGGCTTTTCAAGAGTGTTAATCTGATCTAAGAATTTGGAGGTGGTAGCATTACGGTTTTTCTTCTCCTGGGCTCCAAACTTCATAAAGAGGCCTCTTATAACTGCCTTGTGGGCGTTACAGCAGGTAAAAGGACATGTCACAGAATTAGCATTAAGTTGAAAGAATTCTGTAATGGCGGATTCAATATGTTTCTGGTAGTTTGGGTTGGTCAATAGGGAGGTATTGAGTTTCCATTGTTTACCTGCAATCGTATTCTCTACAGGAAACAGTTTGATTGAAATTGGGGCATGGTCAGACCATGTGATGTTACCAATTTTTGCTTCTTGGATGGATTGCAGGGTAATTTTGTCTACCAGAAACATATCGATCCTGGAGTAGGCGTTGTGAGTATGCGAGTAGAAGGTGAAGTCCTTTTCGGTATTATGTAAGCATCTCCATTCATCGTAAAGGTCTTCCTTTGAGAGAAAATGTGATATAGCTGTGGACTTTTTTCTTAGGGGATTAGAAGAGTCCAGTGCTGCATCAACGATTTGGTTGAAGTCCCTGCATACAATGAGGGGATGTTGTCTAAAGGGAGCCAATTTTTCAGCAATCAGTGCTTGACTGGTATTAGGTGTAGATGTTAACCAAAGTCAGTAGCTGGTCATTAAAGGTTGCGTGTAGGATAATATATCTGCCTAGGGGGTCAAACTTGGAGTGCAATAATTTAAGGGTTACTGTAGAGCGAATGGCTATTAACACGCCAGCTCTTTTCTTAGGGGCGTTTGATGTAAAGCATTGTGGGAATTGCTTGTGCGTACACGTGGGCAGTTTTGAGGCCATGAAATGTGTTTCTTGGGCACATATAATATCCGCCTTACTGGCTACTGCCTCTTTCCAGAATAATTGTCTTTTAAAGGGTGAGTTAAGGCCTTTAGCATTCAGGGATATGATATTAATAGCCATTGTACAAGATGTTGTATTCAGTAGAGAAGTATAGGGGAGAATAGAGAGGAGGACACCTGCTACTCAGCCCACCCAAAACTCGTAAGACTGAGGATCAAGAAGTTGAGCTCTAAACAGTAGTTGTTAGACCAAAGTTCAGTTGAAACAAGAATGTAAAAAAAAGACAATAAAAGGAACACAAAACCTGTTAAGTAATCAATAATATTGATCAAAGTCAAATAGATTAACCAGATGTGTGTAAAAAGTGCATAGCACTTTTTATATATCCTGGGGAAATAAGAGATAATGCCAAACTGACCAAAATAACAACACATGAATAATACTCAGCTGAGACTCTGTTGCTCCTTAGCGTGCAAAGTACATCGAGTGTGAAGGCAGACTTACGTCAGGATATTATCCTCAGAAGTGGTGGTGGTCACGGCCTGTGGGCCGATAGGAGGATGGACGACCACGGGAGGCTTGCTGGGAACCTTGATGTTCCAGTTGTGGGGGTGGTGATGAGACAATGCCCCAATTTAACAGCCTCTTCATACCCTCTTTTGGAGAGAGAATATTAATGGGTTGGTCACGGTAGGTGACAATCAGCTTGGCTGGGAAGCCCCACTTATATGGAATGTTGTGCTCCCGAGGAATCAACGTTACCCATGTGAATTCTCTTTGGTTCCGGGCCGTGGCTGCAGATATATCCATGTAGAGTGAGACACTTGTGTAAGGTTCTGGCATGGGCTTGTTTATGAAAGCTGCGGACATAAGCTTTTCTTTCACTTGGTAGAAATGAATTCTGTGGGCTTGATCGATTGTCAATTCAGATTGTGTCAGTTGTGGTATAAGCTTGAGGAATATTTGTTGGAGGAATGTTGAGAGTTCCAAGTGTTTGACAGTTTCGGGAATGACTCTAAACTTTATGTTGTTCCTCCTGGAACGATCTTCCAAATCGGCCACCTTTGTGTGTAGGTAATGAATGTCGTCCGCGTGTTGGTGAAACACGTCTGAGGCCTCCATCAGCTTAGCAGCTTGTTCTGAGTAATTGCTCTCCAGGACATCAGTGCGGTCTACTACTTGTTCAACTCTGGATTGCAGCATTGTCAAGGATGACCGAAGTTCGTTACGCAAGTCCTTTTGTAATGATAGGAGCATCATTTTTAATGTAAATCCGTGCTCCAACAAACTTTCAAGTGCAGTGAGGTGACACACATTGATTGGTGACCCCCCATGTGCCCACACTCACCAGAGGTCGTGGACTCACTGCTTTTCAGTCAGTGAGTCATAAAGGCAAGGTTCTGGTGGGGGCTCAGACAGAAAAGATGTCACTGAAATCCCAAGAGTGTGTATCCTTCCACTGATGTAATATCCAGGGGCACTCAGAAAATAAATATAAAGAGAACCATAGTGTGTACTGTACAGCAGGTGTTTTATTGCGCAAATGTAAAAATCCTACTTACAGAATCAAACTAGGTCTTCAGTCTTCAGTAAATTGAGGATTAGACTTAGAGAACATATCCATAATATTATCAAAGGGTTTAGATATCATAGTTTGTCAAATCACTTTAGGTTAGTCCACAACAGAGATCCCACCTTGTTAAGTTTCTGTGGAATTGACAGGATAGAGAACCACTGGAGGGGTGGCAATCTAGTACAAGCCATCTCCCAAAATGAAACCCAGTGGATCCACAGAATGGCCACTTTGGTTCCGTGTGGTTTAAACATCAATTTGGATATAAATTGCTTTCTGTACAATTGGTGACATTTTGTGAGAATTTTTCCCCATATATTGTCTTTATTTTTCTCCTTTTTCACTTTATAGCAAAGAATTGTCCCTACCATTCATTTCCTAACTAGGACTTGTACCCATTTGGTCTAGCAGTATCCAATTGGGTAGTGAAGCAGTGCAGGATTTGGAGCCCAGGTTACTAGGTTATACCATGGTACCTTTTCCAGTACTGCCTCATACTCCATAATTGTTTCCTAGTTCTAATTCTTTTGATTCATAACCTTTTGGAGCATATGAATTCATATGTTTCATACTTTGTACATTGACATCCATTGGGCCAGTCACAACAGAACCCATATATATTTAATTTTACCATCATACACTTATTCTACTATACACACACAACACAACATTCCATTTTATTCTTTTTATTCTTTTTATTCATTTTACCCACATTAAAATCAACATTTCCTTATTATGCCAAGATGTTTTTTATGGTAGATCAATATGTGTCTTCAGCACAAGTTAATATTTAATTTAAATATTTTATTTGCATTTTTATGTTTTGATGTTATTTCAATAAATGTGTTTGTGATTTTTTATTCATATTTGCCTCCCACTGTCAGACCACTAGATGGCGGAGGTGGGCGTCCGTTGGTTGTGAGGGACGTCCAGGAAGGCTAATACCAGTTCTGTCTTGAATGTTCTGCAACTTGCTGACCCAAGACATAGTATATAAAGGCGCATGTGAGGGACTGTAGTATCGTCCGTGATGACGCTCACTTGACAAGCGAAATGCGTTGACGTCACTTCCGGTCCGTCACAGTCAACACGCGTCATTTCCGGTTTTCGCGGTGGTCTACAGTGGAACGCACGCCATCACCGTTACCTCATGCCATTGACGGGATTTTTTACTTACAATGCTGAAGACCTAGTTTGATTCTGTAAGTAGGATTTTTACATTTGCGCAATAAAACACCTGCTGTACAGTACACACTATGGTTCTCTTTATATTTATTTTCTGAGTGCCCCTGGATATTACATCAGTGGAAGGATACACACTCTTGGGATTTCAGTGACATCCGGGATTCTGAGCCCCCACCAGAACCTTGCCTTTATGACTCACTGACTGAAAAGCAGTGAGTCCATGACCTCTGGTGAGTGTGGGCACATAGGGGGTCACCAATCAATGTGTGTCCCCTCACTGCACTTGAAAGTTTGTTGGAGCATGGATTTGCACTTTATTTGAAGCACGCATCACTTTAATTATGGACTAGTCTTTATTGTTACACCATCTCTGGGACTGGCGCTTACCTCTTTGTTTGTGTTATCATGGCAGGTTTTCTCCTGAGTATAGCAGCCCCCAGTGGCTTGTTGTAAAGTACTAGTGGATATATGTTTACTTCTTTACACAAGTGATTATATTTCGTAATTTAATTAACATATGTTTATATTTTGATTTGTATCACATATTTAGGTTACATATTTTGTGTATTTGAATCACTTTTCAGAGGGTTAGGCGCTGATTTACATTTAACATCATTTTTAATGTGTCTGCCAATGCTGGCTGGTCTCTGGTGGGAAGGTCCGCTAAGGACTCATGGGAGCCTGAACTATCTTGTCTCTTGTCCCAATGTTGTCTTTTGTAAAGTGGGACTTAGGAGGGCGAGGGAGCCGGGGACTGAGCTGCCCTTTTGCTTCTGTCAGAGGGAGAGGTTAAAGGAGACTGAACACATTGTTCAGAGCTGTCCATCTTGTCCGATGTGTTGATATCTGCATGGCAGTCACCATTTGGTGGGACCGTAGTGGGAGGTGAGGCCAAGTTGGGTCCCTTGGGGGACTGCATCATAGTGTTTGTGGAGAAGAAGTCAGTATTTTTTTTTTACGGGAGTTGGTTTTGGGCATGCCACTATACAGGGGCACAGTGTGTTGCTGCTCCCTATGGGGAGAGGAATTAGGCTGGGTATGGAGGTCAGGTGGCTCACGTTCAGGGCTTAGATCAGTGAGGGCCCTTCGGGCTGGTACTGAGATGTAGATGTGAGGTATTGGAGGATCTTCCCCTGCTTCTCCTTTTGTTGGATTTGGGTCAGCCGTATGTAGTTGAGGCAGGATGGGTTATGAAGCCTTGGGGCAGCTGTGCGGACCGCAGGTGGGGGGCCCATCTAAGGGGGCTGGAAGCAGGCTGCACTATAAAGATTATCACTGTTCTTGAGGTAAGTATCTCTGGTAGTCATTCTGAGAGGGTAGGAAAAATTATCCGCAAAGACTTTAGTTATTTGTAGCTATGGTGTTGCGGAGACTGTGGGGCTAGGCGCTGTTATAGCAAGTTAGTTAGGCCCAGACCAGGAGCTTCAGTTAGAGGGAGCCCCGCTGGGTATTTGCTGGATGATGAGAGAACGTGCTGTCCTTCGTTTCCATATGGCCTCCCTGTGGAGCTGGAGGGGTTCTGGGGTGTCCTTGTGTGAGTGGCTCTGTGAGGGGATGTTAGTAGGGCCTCTGGCACCGTGGGGTGTAGCAAGATGGTGGACGGATGGGGTCAGGGTGTCAGGTAATGTCTGTGCTGAGGCGGATATCTCTGCCAGCTGTTGCGGTGTGCACTATAGCTGGCCCCGCATCACGGGTATTCACCACTCGGTGCTGAGAAGAGGAAGTCTGGGAGCCGCGATGCAGCGTGTATGTCCAGGCCCCAAGATGGCGGCCGCTAGCGTAGTGAAGTGACGAGGCATGTGTTAACACTGCACTGTGTCAGCGCTTGTTGTGGCCAATATGTAGCGCGGCTGAGGGGGGCAGAGGTGTAGAAGCCGTGAGGGGAGTTCAGTTTGCTTACCAAAGCTCCTGGAGCATGGATGGCGGCAGATTGTGGCTAGAGAACCAGTGGCTTCACCAGTTGTGTATCAGGCGGCTCCAGATCCGTGGCTTTTGTGGATGTGCTCCTCAGGGTCTCTGGGTATGCGGAGGGCGGTGGTGGGGTCCCACGGGGTGATTTTGGTGTGAACTCCTGTGCTGGTGCTTGCTCCAGGTTACTAGAGATCTCAAGCTGAGGAGAGCTGCAGGCTTAAGCGCCCATCTTGGTCAGCGGCTGGCCACGTCCCCTTAATATGATCTTTTAAGCATTAAATAATAAATATATAATTTTGTAAACCCAAACACTGTATGCTGTATCACTCATATGGTCTGCTTTTTATTCCTCAATTCTTAGCTTGTTTATATGCAATTTTCAGGCTAAAGCAAGACTACCTTTAGGCCACTTTCACACTGGAGCGGGGTGGCGGTAGCGGTAAAGTGCCGCTAGTTTCAGCGGCGCTTTACCACTATTATAGCAGCGCTGTAACGCTGCTATGCAGTCGGGAGCAGGGCACTTTTAACACCCAAGAAGTGGTTGACAAGCGGTTAAAAGTGCCGCCGCTCAGCGCTTCCGAAGCGATGTGCAGCTGCTTCGGAAGCGTCGTCCATTGATTTCAATGGAGGAGCGGTATATGCACCGCTCAGCGCTCCACCCCAAAGATGCTGCTAGCAGGGCTTTTTTTCTCCTCCTGCAAGCGCACCACCCCAGTGTGAAAGCACTCAGGCTTTCACACTGGGGAGAATGGGGGGGAGACCCAGTGTGAAAGGGGTCTAATTGTTAAGCAGTATTTGTTTAGGGTATTACTTCTGTTGACTAATAGTCAATTGCCCTCAACCTTTGTTTTCTTTAGACCAGCTATAGCAGCTTCAGGATCTTGGTTTAGTCATTGAAAAATTTACTGCATATGTAAACAATTCAGAAAGTCTCTACTATGTTGTTTTTTGTGTTACATTTTGTCCATTCCAATTTTGTCTGACCTGTACATAGGTATGCAATTATAATAAATATGAATCACCTGAAATGCTTTGCAGAAAAAGAATGTGATTTTTTTTTTTTTTTTTTTTACATTTGTAGACCAAAAAATAAAGTGTATATATTTTTTTCATTGCTATTAATCTCTCTTATCTCTCTTTGTATATGTTCTCTGTTTCAGGGAAATTGAAAAGGTGTTCCAAAGGAAAAAAAGCAAAAGCTTAAATTTTTCGTATTGCACATTCACCGGGATTTAGCCATCATGGGGCTAAAAAAATGAAATACTTAATGGAGAGCACAAAGCCTTTTTTTCCTTCTATACACATGCGTTGTTTCTCACTCCAACCAATAGGGCCTGTGTTATATAAGGGCCAGTTTGATTTTTGCCACTGCTTTATAAGTATATATATTTGTCTGAACCCTGCATAATTATCATTAACCCACTAAACTTCTATTCATTTTTTGGCACATCATTTTGTTGGATCACCCTCAACACTTTTCAAATGTTTTGCAAATATGTATTTGTGTGTAATGGTGAACTTTACATTGCTTGAGCATCTCCTTACACTGCAATTCAATTCATTGATTTTTGTGTGTTAATATATTTTGTGTTGGTGTTGATATAGGTATAAATGGTGGATATTTTGTTATTGATGAATAAAAATTTTAATTTTTGGACCCTCACAATTCCAAATCAGCCATTATTTGCTTTACTTTTTATTTAAGAAAACTTTAGCCGACTGCTTGAAATGTATATAAAGGGGAGGGAGTTGTATGTGTATCCTCAAATGTTTTGACTTTTGAAGTTTAGGCCTATCTTATACCCAGCTGGACCCAGGAAAGGCTGTGTACACCATAGGTCTCAAACTGATTTGACAATGATTAACCAATTCATCTCCGGAAGGTTTCACCCCCTTCCTGACCAGGCCATTTTTTGCAATACAGCACTCCGTTATTTTAACTGACAATTGCGTGGTCATGCAACGTTGTACCCAAACAAAATTGATATCCTTTTTTCCCCACAAATAGAGCTTTCTTTTGTTGGTACTTGA
This sequence comes from Glandirana rugosa, assembly GCA_018402905.1. Taxonomy (NCBI): domain Eukaryota; kingdom Metazoa; phylum Chordata; class Amphibia; order Anura; family Ranidae; genus Glandirana; species Glandirana rugosa. The sequence goes on from BLSH010124656.1 coordinate 145,216, forward strand.
TCACCTCTGTGCTTTTTTTTGCACTATTTCCAAAAAAAGATTGACAATTTTGAAAACATAACAATATTTTTTACTTTCTGCTATAAAACATATCCAATAAAAAAATGTAAACCATCGAATTTCTTCAACAATTTAGGCCAATAAGTATTGTGCTACATATTTTTGGATAAAAAAAAAATCAAATACATGTATATTGATTGGTTTGTGCAAAAGTTATAGCGTCTACAAACTATGGGATATATTTTTTTTTACTAGTAATTGCAACAATCAGCAATTTTTAGTGGGACTGAGACATTGTATCAGACAAATCGGACGCCTAACTGACACTTTTGACACTTTTTGGGAACCAGTGACACTAATACAGTGATCAGTGCTAAAAAATATGAATTGTTGTCAGAGTATTGAAATGATGTGCTGGAAGCTTTTTGTTTGCTTTACTTTCATGGAGAATTGCAAAGCATGTCTTTACAGCATGGAAACAGGAACTGAATACAAACAAGTGCACTGAACATGATAAGGGAGGTACAAAGAAAAACAGTAAACTAGCTCTGTAAGTGGAAAAGTGGGTCAACAAAAACAATATGGTATCAACAATAACTTTAAATGTACAAAAAGCTTATCTCAGCAACCAAGTTAAAACACAAGCGCTAAAATCCTTCAAAACTGGATTTCTCCTCCTGTAACTAAACGTACTGTATATCAAAGACCAGAGATATACCGGTACTTGTATTCAGCAATGCTTGGGCGGAGCAAGGGGGTGTGACCAAGCACAGGTTAAACTGTAAAGGCTACATCATTGGTCACAGCCCTGGAGAAGAGAGGGAGAAGAAGAACGGCCGCATCCGACGTTCATCTGACAAGGATGTGGTGCGCCCCAGGTACCAGCACACAGAAGCGGGCAAGTTATTGCCCAGTACGGCACGGACAACACAGAGGCTGACAGCATGCAGGAGAAAGGAAGAGCGGTGATATCAGCAGTCATCGGACCACCCACAGAGGCTGCAGGCACCCGCAGATGAGCGGGAGAGACCGGAAAACACCCGCACTGCACCGGAGAAGAGGTAAGTGGGACCCTTACTCGAGTATAAGCCGGGGGGGGCTTTTTTAGCATAAAAAATGTGCTGAAAGACTCAGTTTATAAACGAGTATATATGGTACTTCCTCTGATTAAATTAACATAGAATGCACACTATAACACTGCAGCGCAACCTGCTGCACAGATAGGTATAATGCGTACAGTATATAGTCACAGTTTATATAAGCAACTTTGCTGTTGCACTTCCAACACTAATGACACTGGCAGGGAAGGGGTTAACATCTGGGGCGATCAAAGGGTTAAATGTGTTCCCTATGAATGTTTACTAATTGGGGGTGGTGTGCTTTGGCAGGGGGAATGTAAAGATCCGTGCTCCTTCTTAGTGCACCAGGCTATGACAAGCGTTAAAATCTGTGTAATGAACACTCCGCTCTCTCCACACAAGCCTTGCAGACCACAATCTGACTCACAGCTCCATGCTAGATGCAGATGTCATCACTGTCCTGGCCTCTCTCCTACACGTGTTGACACAAGGTAATGTGTCTTCCTCAGGGGGATAGAGCGGTGTGTTCATAACACAGATTTTAACTCTTGTCATAGCCTGGTGCACAGGAAGCACCTGAGCAATGTGAGTAACCTGCACTTATTTAATAAATTGAAGTGTTATGGAGGATATATGCAGTATTAGTTATTTTTCTTTATATATGCACTTTTAACACCAAGGGGTTTATTTACTATACCGCTCAGGCGCACATTTGAGCAACTGTGCGCTATTTAATGGCAGATAATAGCGGTAAATAGCGCACATATCAAATTCACTACACCGGCTGGCGCTAAATAACGGCCAAACTTGAATTTACTATAGTGGCCAGGTCACAGATAATGCCCAACTCCTTACTCCAGCCCAGACCTGGAGTTGTGCAAATAGAAGTAATGTTTGGAGCATAATCTGATCCCCTAAATTGTGCTAACATATGTGGTATATTGTTTAAAGATAATCTGCTTTTAAACTGTGTGAAAAAGTGATTTCTACACTGAAATATCTTAAAAAATCTGAGAAGAGATAAATTACCCGCCACCTTACTCCTAGGCACAGGGCACAGCTGAGCACAACTGAGCATGCTCAGACACACAACAAGTCTCAAAATCACTCTCATGGAGTAATTCATTGAGTAGTTAGTAAATACTAAAATGAGAGTTATTTTACACACATTTTTTGGAAGTTAAGAGAAGAGTTATTTTGCCAAGTGCAAGTTTCTGCCATTCATTCTAATGGTACAATTGTTACTTTATCTAATAAATCCATTTCAGGTTGAAAAGAAATGAATATTTCTCTCAAAGAAATTGTCCTGGCAACAATATTGCACACTTGATAATTTATTTCGTTTTTAAGAATCCTACAATGTGAAATCTCTTCATGTTTTGTAAATATTTTTTTTTCTCTGTCAATTTCACTTTGCTGCTGTCCATGTCACAAAATATTTCCCCAAACTCACACAGGCGTCTTTACAAACCACAAACAATACCATTGCATATGGAAATTTAATTTTTTTTTTTAGAAAAACTTCAAATAGCACTGAAGAAATCCATAAGAATACATCCAAACTCGTCATGTTGTTCAAACATAAACAATACCATTGCTTATGAAAATGTCAAATTAGTGTAATTTATTAATTTAATTCAATGATGAAAAATTGAAATAGAAAGTCAGAAGCAGAAATCCTAACTTCTGTCATTCCATCACCTATATGTCCACAGAAATGCAGGATGTGTGTAGATAAGCAGGATACGCAGCTTTGCAGTGGCTCCAAAGGAAGCTCAGCTGATTTGCATTGTTTGTTTCTTGGGTTTGAATCCCACGCAAGCCACATCCTGTTGTATTTTCGACTTATGGTGTTCACACAACAAGCATTACCATTGCTTATTCAAATGTCAAATCAGTGTCCTTTTCTTGCCAAATTCCTTTTTTTTTTCCCGTTTCAAATCTTTTTATTGAAAGAAAGTTATACATACAAAATAGAAAAATACCACGAAAAAAAAGAGCCTGTCAAATCATAATTCTCGAACAAGCTACACAAATATATATGGGTACATGTTTACAGAGCATGAGGTCAATGGAAGATAAAGTGAAATAAACAGCAATGTTGGAATAAAAACTGAAAGACAACCTTCCCGATGAATTGAAAGATTAACTACAAGTTGACATGCTCAATTTCTGTTCGAGGGAGGTAATTCCCAGAAAGGAGAGAGTCCGCCGTCCCCCCAGTCACCCCAACCGGGAGCACACTGTGGCCGGGAGGACCTAGGGGGACCCTCCCCCTCGGGAACCACCGTACTGAGAGAGTTTGTGAGAATATAGCCTCAGAATAAACTTGGGAAAGTATGTCCCCAAAAACATTTTGAACCCGTAAGAATAAACCTCTATGTGAGAGAAATTCAAGTACCCTTCACACCACATGGGAGCGATGAAACAGTACAGCCCTTTAACAAGGCATCTTTTAACATAAAGATCTAAAAGAAGTCAAATAGCAAGAGAGCGAGGACTTAGAAGCTTGAAGAGAAAGAAAAGAGGAAAGGACCACGGGAAGAGAGGGAGAGAGGAAGAGATAGGGAAAAGTAGATACCAGTAAAGGAAACAGGAGAAGTGGGGGAAAGATTCACCCTGATAATTTTAGGTAATTCCTCCAGGGTTCCCAGACCAGATCGAATTTAGGAATGGTATCCAGAATATAACTTGCCAACTTTTCTTGGACCATTATCCAGGAAATCTTCTGTATGGCTGCAGAGAAGGAAACAGATGGACGTTTCCAGGACCTAGCAATCGTGATCTTCGCCCCCAGCAGAATAAATTGGGTAAGTTTAAATAACAGTTTGGACAGACCTTCAGGTTTAGAGTTGAAAAGGGCTATTTCGGGACATTGGGGGATCGGGAAACCAGAGTCCTTTCGGATCAGATGGAAAAATTTGTTCCAGTATCCTCTCAGCCGGGGGCACTCCCACCAAGTATGGAGGAAGGTGCCCACATGGTTGCAACCTCTAAAGCAGAGATTAGGAACATTGGGGAACATAGCTGCCAGTCTGGAGGGTACCAAATACCACCTTATAAAGACCTTTAAATTAACTTCCTGCAATGAGGTGTTAACTATCCCCCTCTGGCAGCGTGAGAATAATTGAGACCATTTGTCTACTTCCCACTCCACATTTAGGTCTCTTTCCCATTTAACCACATGCGGGGGTCCGGATGAGTCATCTATCAGAGTGGCATAGATCAACGAGATACCTCCTCTCATGTCCACAATTCCCGAACACCACTGTTCATATGAAGTAATGACAGAATGGTCCTTCTTGGAGTTCCACCAGGCGTTCAAGAAGTGATGTATTTGAAAGAACCAAAATTTTTCTGAGAGTGGCATGTCTAATTTATTTATAAAGTGGGATAAAGCCATAGGTCCGGACAGTGATAGGAAATGACCTATACGATAAAGTCCCTTGTCCATCCACCATTTAAAGGCCTTAATATCTAACCCAGGAGGGAATAGAGGGTTATGAAAAAAGTGAGTGAGCGGACGAAGAGCCAAAATTAAATTAGGAGACTTGAGGACCGAGTCACAGAGTGTCATAGAGTGGGATAAGGTGGGGGAAAGAATTGAGGGCCTTGATTTAGGGGGGACTCCTATCAGGAAGTCTATAGTGTTATGTGGTACTGCCTGTCTTTCTATTTTAACCCAGTCTGGAAGATTTTCTTTAGAAAAGATGATGGAAAATTGGGCTAGTTGGGCTGCCTGATAATATTTGAAAAGGTGAGGGAGACCTAAGCCTCCCTGAGTATGTCTCCTATAAAGCACCTTAGCTGAGCACCTATACCCTTTATGGGCCCAGATAAACTTCAAGATCAGGGATTGAAATTTTTGCAGATCAGACTTCCTAACCAGAATTGGAAGAGCCCTGAAGTAATATAGGATCCTAGGAAGGAGAGTCATCTTGATCGCATGTAACCTCCCCAACCAAGATAAATCCTCCCGGTCCCAGTTACAGATGTCCTGTGACAATTTTTTAAAAAGGGGGGGATAGTTAGCTTCGAATAGTTTATCTGTTTTGGCTGTCAGATTGACCCCCAGGTAAGGGATCTGGGAAGGGTTCCAACTAAATCTGTAACGGTCTTTCAGGCTGTAATCAGTTTGTTCAGGTAAAGAGATATTCAAGGCTGCTGACTTAGACCAATTAACAAAAAGGCCAGAAATTTCGCCGAATGATTGGAGTAGCTGTATAACCTTTGGGGTGGAGCTGAGGGGAGAAGAGATGAGCAGTAGCAAATCATCCGCGAATAGTGCGCATTTGTGGGAATATCGGCCACAGTTAATTCCCTGGATGTCTGGATCGTCCCTGATAGTGATGGGCAGAGATTCCATCGCAATTGCGAAAATGAAAGGGGATAAGGGACAACCCTGTCTAGTGCCTTGAGAAATAGGGAAAGGATCTGAGAAAAAATTGTGTAATTTGATTTGGGCACTGGGAAATGAGTAGAGGGCCTTTAGGGTTTGGATAAGTTTAGGTCCAAACCCCGCCTCTTTAATACTTCGAAAATATAGGACCATTCAACCGTGTTGAAAGCTTTTTGCAAATCGACCGACAAAACGTATCCTTCCCGGGCATGGCACCCATCCCAGTTAGAATTAAGTAGCGACACAATATCTACAGCCCTTCAAATCTGACCGGGGCCTTGCCTACCCAATATAAAACCTACTTGATCTTTATGGATATATTTGTCTATAAATTTAGAGCTTCTATTAGCTAAAATTTAAGTCATTATTTTAAGGTCGTTATTTATCAAAGAGATGGGTCTGTAATTACTAACATCCGAATTATCTTTCCAAGGTTTGGGGATGACCGATACAAATGCTCTGTTGGTATCCTTTTGTAATACTGTACCAGAACTTAAATAATTAAAGAATTTTGTTAAGTAAGGGGCGATAACTGGGCCGAAGGTTTTGTAATAACCCGTGGAGAAGCCATCCGGGCCGGGGGCTGAGCCTTTCTTGAGATTTTTAATTTTCAATAGATTTTTATTGAAGAATAAGTAATATCAATACAAACAGTTACAGTGCATATGATGAAATCCAGACCTAAAAGGATCTTAGACATTGACAAAACTGGAGTCTATCAAATGTTATACAAAGAGTGATAAATTACCATCCGGAATAGCCCTAACCCTACTGTGAGCCAGTCCCCTGTCTGGCGTCCGGGGTGTTCACAGGCGACACCACCCCAACCCGCGGGACAGCACCCCAAATGGGAACATGCTGTGCAACGGCCCCGAGGATAGGGCGGCCCCGCCCCCCCTTCGTCCTGCCCTAAATAAGGCAGACCTAGGTAGAATTTATATGGCCCGCAAAATATCGCCACACTCCGCTCGGAGAGGCCATCCTTATGAAGAGGAGCTCATGTCCCCCCTATCCAGGATGGCTGGGCGGCCTAGAGCCTCAATAGGGGTGCCGGAAGATGCGACTAACAACATGTAAAACAAATCGAACCAACTGGCTAACATAGCGGATGAAAAGGGACCCAGGGTGCCTAGAGAGGAGGTGCCCTAGGGGTCATACCTCTTCCTGAGGAAAATAGCTAGTGAGTTATGACTACCATTCCATTGCTCAGCATAAACTGTGTCCCATTAAAGGGCACTCTTAAAAGGCCTAGAGAAAGAGAAAGAAGGAAGAGAGGTAAGAATTCAGGCAGACGGAGAAAGTAGGGAGAGAAGAGCAAGGGGGAAGGGGAAAAAAGGGGGTAGAGGTGTCAGAGAGGGGTAGAGCCCAATGTCAGATCAGGGATCCCCGTCCATTACAGCATAGATTATGTCCGGGCCAAATAGGCCAGCCAGGGTTCCCAAATCGCGTCATGTATCTCCTCTGAGTCTAGGAGAATGCTAGCCGTCTTCTCTTGGGTCATAATCCAAGAGATTTTCCTCTTCGTCTGGAGAAAGGAGACAGAGAGTCTTTTCCAGGCTTTAGCGACAGATAACTTGGTGCCCGACAGGATAAAGGATATGAGGCATTTGGTTAATTTCGGTATAGCTGGGCCAAACATATTTAAATGAGTAGTCTGGGGGGAGTTTGGTATTGAGAGACCCGTAACTTTCCTTATTAAATGAAAAATTTTGTTCCAAAAGCCCCTAATCCTGGGGCATTACCACCAGATGTGAATCATGGACCCAGTCATACCGCAATGGTGAAAGCATAGAGGAGAGGAATTGGGGAACATCCTGGCGAGCCTAAGGGGCACTAGGTACCATCTTGTTAAAACCTTAATGTTTGCCTCGACTATGGCGGTATTACAGAAGCCCTTCGAGGAGGCCGTGAAGGCTCTGTACCAAGACTCAAGACTCAGCTCCATACCAAGCTCCTCCTCCCAATCCCTCATGTATTTAGTTTTGCCAGAAGAGGAGGCCAGGGAGTGATATATAACCAAAATGCCCCCCCTCTGTTCCATAGGCTGACCACACCACTGTTCGTAAGCTGTAAGCGATGGAGGGGAGCTGTCATTCCTGCACAAGGACCTGATGAAGTGAGATATCTGCATATGCAGGAATCGTTCCGTGCTGGGCATTTGCTAGTGCAATAAGTTGTCGAAAGGGGGCCCCTGGGGTTAACAAAGTGGCCAGTTCTATATATACCTTTATTCAGCCACCAGCGAAAGGCTGAGATGTCCATCCCCGGAGCAAAGAGTGGATTGTGGAATAAGTGGGCAAGCGGTTGCCAGGAGGATACTAGCGAGGGGGAGGACTTCATGCTGTCCCAGAGAGAGAAAGAGTGAGACAGGGTAGGGGCTAAGATCGGGGGTCTAGCCTTAGGGGGCTGCCATAATAAGAAATCAATGGTGTGATTGGGAATGGCGAGCCTTTCCATTCGGGCCCAGTCGGGTAGAGAATTTTTAAAGTATACGGACGAAAGTTGGGCTAGTTGCGCTGCTTGATAGTACCAGGTGAGGTTGGGAAGATTAAGTCCCCCTTGTTTCTTGGGCCTGAACAGTGTTTCTTTGTTTAGTCTATGTCCCTTGTTACCCCAGATAAATCGAATGACCTTGGATTGAAACTTTTTCAATGGGGCCCTGGGGATCGAAATAGGCAGTGACCTAAAGAGGTATAAAATTCAGGGGAGAAGGTTCATCTTCACGGAGTTAACTCTCCCTAGCCATGAGATCCTTAACTTCTCCCATTCTTTTAATTCCAATGTTAGTTTGTTATACATAGAGGGGAAATTTGCTGAGTATAGATTAGCTATGGAGGGTGTTAGATGCACCCCTAGATAGGGGAGAGATGCGGTATCCCAACGAAAGCGAAAATTGCTTTTAATGGAGTCAACTATGCGGTCTGGTAGGTTGATGTTGAGAGCCACTGATTTGGAGTAATTCACATGCAAACCTGATGCGAGACCGAATTCA
>BLSH010124714.1:11180-23480 GCA_018402905.1 Glandirana rugosa
CCCCCCCCCCCCCCCCCCCCCCCTGCAGTGCCCACAGCCTATAAATCTTTTTTTTTACATTAAAATAATGCCACTATATACCTTTTTGGCTGATCTGTATACCACAGTCACATGATAAACTGCAGAGTCTGCTGAGACTTCAGGTAGGAGGATATTTCCACTGCAGCCTGTGTCCTCATGCTTTTATTGGAGGCGGATCATCCATCAATCAAGGAGTGACATCCCACCAACTGTGTTCTTTTTTAGTTACTGTGCATGTAGGAGGAGGGAGGGACTGGGCTGTCATTTAGGATTTGTATACACGCCCACATGTGTGATGTCAATATCATGTGACCTGAAAAGCTCAGCTCAACAAGGAAATAATGTCTCCAGCAATAGAGACCAAACTGAGCATACACAGCTTTACTACTCTGACTAAGTATTATCTGGCCTTTCCAAGAGAGACCCTGCAGGAGGGGGAGGATCTGTGCATATATGATCAAAGAGTCTTTTTACACAATGCAGAGGATTAACCCCTTAAGTTTCACAGTGAGTATAACAAACATGCTATTCTGCATATACAGACAGATTTTACTGTTGTGGGTTTTGTAACACTTTAAATGTTAAAGTGATTGTAAAAGCAGAAGGTTTTTTATCTTAATGCATTATATGCATTAACCTCCCTGGCGGTATGATTATGTCAGATTTTTCCGTCTAAAAGTGGTACATTGTTTTGCATAGAAATTTGGCGTTTTATATTGTAGGCCTTTAATTCTTAGGAATAACTCACTTAAATCTGTCCAAACAAGACTCTAGTAGACATCCCAGGTATGATAAAGTTTTAAACACGAAATCATAAATTATAATATAATAAATAACTATAAATAATTATCAAAAATAATAACATAATAGTAATACAATTTATACAATAATGTAATCAAAACACTGAAATTTGCTCATTTGCAGAATTGTCGCTGTCGTCACTTTCAGTGTCTGATGACGAATTTCTCCACAAATCAGTATCACTCAATCACTCAATTCTGCAAATGATTCTTATTTACTATTGGTGTATTCTAGCTGATCAAAAAACACTTTTGACATAAAGGGATGCTTTTTGGTTGCCATTGGAAACTCTCAAGTTTCCAGGCAGAAAGAATGGCATTTATAATATAAAAGTGCATGCAGGGCACTGGACAAAGCACTAGGGATAAAGGGGATGTGAAATAATTTCATACAGTAATGTAATCTTACAGATTACAGTGTACTGTATGTTTACTGTGTGTGTTACACTATTTGAATTTGCCGCCGGCCTCCGCCCCCGTACGACACGAAGCTCGCAGGGAACAGAGCCTGGCACACAGAGTGAATTTGGGTGTAAGACAGCGCGCTGACACAGCGGGGGGACATCGCTGGATCCAGGGGACAAGGTAAGTAACTTTGCCCTGATCCAGCGATGCGATCCAGAGTGTGCCTCGGGGCTACCGCTCTTGGTACAGAAAATGAACCCCGAGCCACACTCGGGAATACTGCCAGGGAGGTTAAGATAAAACCATTTTGTGTGTAGCAGCCCCCTCAGCCCCCTAATACTTATCTGAGCCCCATCTCTGTTCAGCAATGTGCACGAGTGCCTCGGTCATCTCCCTCCTGATTGGCTGAGACACAGCAGTGGTGCCATTGACTCCCGCTGCTGTCAAAGTCTGTTAGCCAATCAGGAGATAGAGGGGGCAAGGCCGAATTGAGGCTCTGTGTCAGTGCCCATCAGTGCCCATCAGGATAGCCTATCAGTGCCCATCAGTGTAGCCTATCAGTGCCCATCAGTGTAGCCAATCAGTGTCCATCAGTGCAGCCTCATCAGCATACATCAGTGAAAGAAAAAAATACCTGTTTGCAAAATTTTATAACAAACTATGAAAATGTTTTTTTTCTTTTTTTAAAAAATGTCAGTATTTATTCATTTATATAGCAAAAAAATAAAAAGCCCAGTGGTCATTAAATACCACCAAAAGAAATCTCTATTCGTGTGAAAAAAATGCTAAAAAATGTATTTGGGTATAGCAATGCATGACTGCGCAATTGTCATTCAAAGTGCGATAGGGCTGAAAGCTGAAAATTGGCCTGAGCAGGAAGAGGGGAAAAGTGCCAAGTAGGCAAGTGGTTAACACCTCATGTGTTTTATATATGTAAGGATTTTTGATTGGAGAACAGGCACCTCCACATTTCTATTGCAGTGAAGATCAGTGACCAAACTTAAGTCTTTACTACCCTAAGTATGTGTCTGTTTGCCCTATACTGACACTACGGGGTTGATTTACTAACACTGAAGAGTGCAAAATCTGGTGCAGCTTTGCATAGAAAATCAGCTTCCAGGTTTTTTGTCAAAGCTTAATTGAAAAAGCTGAAGTTAGAAGCTGATTGGCAACCATGTAGAGCTGCACCAGATTTTGCGCTCTCCAGTTTTGGTAAATCAACCCATATATGTCCTTTTAGTCTATTTGGAAATTCACATTAGCCAGTATGGACTGGCTAGAGAAGATTTGTTTTAATGAGGTTGACCACCTTGAACATGTATTGCAACCAAGAATCCCAGCTGAACTATAAATTGTGGGCGGGTGGCACAGTATGGCTAGTAGTGGGTCTTTATAAATATCCAGCCCCCTTCTTATAAAAATGAACTCTCCCATCAGCTTTTTGACAGTGTGTGTGTTGGAGTTGGACGATACACGAACAGCTAACAGTAGTCACAGGAATTTAAGAGAGACATAGTTACTGCTATTCAGAAATTGCAATGTTGTGGGCTACAAATAGTAGTGCCCCCCCTTCCCAAATTCACTGTTTTGTTGAGTGCTCCATTAGCGTGAATTGGGGTTATATATTTTTGTGTACTACCCAAATCATGAACAGTGAATAGACCTGTCAAGACAACTTCAGGAGAAGATGTGTGCATGCACCAACATTCATAAACAAGGATCTTTGCTGGTCAGTTACATGGCCATGCTTATTTCCAACTTTGAGCCAGATGGCCTATTTAATGAAGAGTACTGAAACAGGAGGTTGTTGGATGAGCATGAGGCGTTCCTTTTAATCTGTACCTGCATTTGTTTCTGATTTTTCATTGCTGACATGTCTTATCTCTGGATTATTGTCTGGTGTCACCTCTTGCTCACTGCAGACCCTGCCTCAAGCTAGTCATGGGTTCTGATGTTCTTGTCAGTTGTGTTCCAGTCTTCTTCTTTTGTGGTTTGTTCACTTGGGTCCCCAGTGGTCTCCTCCTTGTACAAGAGCACCTCTGTGCCAGAAAAATCTATTTAAAAAAATAAATAAATGTTAACACACTTTGCAGTCCAGTGTACTACACAAAATCACCAAATGGTGAAGTGCACCAAAGCACCACAAACTCAGTGGCCCTACTGCTATAGTTGGTAATGAAATTAGGTAATCCTTTGTCTTGGAGACCTAATGAAAGTGACAGAGGTTCTTCACATGCTTCTAGTACAGGGCAAGCAGGTTCTCCATTTGCAAGCAAAAGCAGCAGTCAGGCCTCCCAGACATCTGTTAGATGGGCTCATTCACGTTATAGTGCCTGTTCTTGGACCCCAGGATTTCAGCTCTCAAGGAGTGTGCTTTATGAACAGGCATTTTGTACATTGAGGGTGTTTTGTGACCGAAAAAAAAACTGCATGTCCCCAGACACAATTGGCTAATGCACCATTTTAAAGATGAACCAGCCATGGATCAGCAATGAATATCAAATCCCTGCAGATGATGTTTGTGAATAATTTTTTTCTTTGAATTTGGCTCTAAAAACAATATTACTGCATTACCATTTTCTGCCAGTGCTTCTGGCCTACCACTATTTCTACATCCTGCCACCATTGCCACCTTCTTTTACTTCTGCTGGTCCGACAACATATAAATCTTTTGCCACCACTGCAGAGCTGCATGCAATTCCAACTTCTGTTACCTCTACTACCAAATCACAGTGCTCCTACGCTGTTCCACAGCTAATGTCTTCACAGCTTTTCCTCAGCTAACAAATTTGTGTGATTTTTTTATTTAGGGTCCATCCTGCATTGTGCCTGAACGTTTGTGGTGTATTCTGATGCTCCAGCACAGTGCAGGTCTCACAAATAATGTTTCTGCAGCTGGTTTTCAGCTGCCAAATTTGTGCAATTTTCTGCAGAGTCAATCCTGCATTGAGCTTCAAAGTTTGTAGTGTATTCTGGCTGATTGTTGTTCCTCCTGCTCCAAATGCATCCTATCAAAAGTGCTTGAATACTCTCTAAGTTTAAATATTTCTGGGGTGCAAAACGGCATGCGGTCAATAGTTTTCAAAATGTGGTTTAAAAGATATTGTTGAAATACAATTAATGCAGTATTTACAGCATTCCCTCATTTCAACAGTGAAAAATGTAAATGCGTTATTGTTTCTTGTTACCAAAAGCTGCATGGAAAAAGCATTTAATCAAATGAGGCTTTCCAGAAATTTCTTACAATCATATCTAAGCAGTATTTACCATGGTCCTTCCATTTTAGGTTAAAAATATAAACATGTTGGTGCCATCCACAGCTGTATGGAAATGTGGTTTAGCCAATAATGTCTGCAAGAGGTTACAGTAATATCACATACTCTGTGTATAGCACATTACTTCTATTGCAATCTGAAAAATAAAACCTTTACATTTATTATGTTCCTCTTAAAGCTAAATGGTGATGTGGTTCAGGCAATGTGGCCTATAAGAAACAGTAGAAATACCACAAATGTTGTGTGTAGCATATTGCTGCTTTTTACATACATTTTATTTTTTTGTCCTAAAAAGCTATTTTGGGTTGTTATTTAGGCAAAGAGGTCTATAAGAAATTGTATAAATACTACATGTACTGACTGTAGCATATTTTTTCTGTACATATAAGAAAAATATAAACTTTGTTTTTTGTACTTCTAAAGCTAAATGTGAAAGTGGTGTAGGAAATTACATCTACAAGAAATTCCAGTATGATGCCTGTAGCACATTTTTTTAAGATTATTTTTTTAATGAGAAAAAATATAAACTTTAATTTCTTTTTCTTGACCTCAAAAGTTAATGGAGATTTGGTTTATCCAGTAAGTCTGACCAGAAATAGTCAACATATTCCTTCCTTTTTATAGTGCAAAAAAATACACTTTATAGTGTTTACTGAATAGCTGCATGTGTTGTGCCAATTTTAAACTGCAACCTACTCTAACGGCTAAAATATTGTGAATTTAGTCTTCACAATATTTATTCTTTTTTTTTTGTAACTTATACACTTGAATGTTAATTTATGGAACGAAAACCTGCAAACTGCGTATCTTTTTCCAATTGTGTACTGCTCCAATCTCTTCAATGATGACTATGGAGTCCGAACAATATATCTAAAGAATACACTCTAACTTGTATTTGATGACACCTGCCTAGTCTACCCATTTTCCATTACAGCATAATAACACCGCTTACATGATGTGTAGCATGTCTGAGCAATATTTCAGGCTCTTGTCTCTGACATAATACACAATAATTTTTATTTAATAATAACAAAAGAATTTGTACCCATAGCACAGCTAAACATTTAGCTGCTAGCACATCAATAGATATAAACTGTCAGTTAGACAAGTGGAAAAAAATAGTGCTGTGGCCCTTTGACTAATAATGAATAAAACAAAAGTGAAAAGTACAAATAGTACAGTGACAGTCCGCCGTTACAGGTGTGGAGGTATTGTGAAGCTGTGAGGCTCTTGTAATCACAATTAAGTGAAGGCTCATAAGAGTTGGAAATGACACCACAGTGATTCTTCATCATACATCGAATGGATATGGTTACCAGACTGAGTTGACCCTCTAATTAAGAGAAGTCAATATAGGCTCATGTACAAAGAATTCTCCATGGCACTGTATGATATCCCACACAGACCATCAATGAGCATCCTCCATAGCTCCAAATCTGAACATATGGGTCTATTATTGCGAACAATAGATCAACTGCACCTTCCGCTTTAAGGGGTCTACTTCCAGAGATCCTCTAATCTCCCCCTCCTGGATATTTCTCCACTGGTTCTTGTATGAATCAACACCAATCACAATCTCCACTGGCCTTTTCACTCAAAAGAGAAAAACTGGCATAGTGTTTCACCTTATTAACCAAATCCCTTTATTAAAAGTAATAAAAAGGTACACTCACAAAATAAGTGCATTCAAAACAGCAGTGAACCACTTTAAAATCTTTCCACAATATCTTAGCACAGTGTCCTCTTAAGGCTAAACCTCAGCATCACCTATTAACAGCGTTCCCGGCGCCCTTCCTGGTTGTTGCAGTGATATCATAGGCCTCGCCCTAACATGTTTCATCACGCCCTTGTCACTTTATCAAAGGGTACTATTTATGATCTGTTTGGGGTGTCATACAGTGCCACAAAGGATTCTTTATACAGGAGCCTACATTGACTTCTCTTCCATTCGATGTATGGTGGAGTATCACTGCTGTTTCACAAAACAGCTTTACATTTACTCTGCACCTTTAATGGTGGATTGTCACTACACTTTTTTTGGACTTATCACTTTTTGTTTTATTAATTATTTGTCTATGGAGTGCAGCACAATATTTTTCCACTTGTACAATTTTTATTTCACTTTGAAAAAATAATACATTTTAATTTTCTTTTTGGAAAACAAATAGACAGCTCTCCCTCTTGCATTGCTGCCCAATTAAGCTGTTAACGCACTTCCCAGTCACTGTGCTATATGTCTGCCTATTATCTCTGAAATATGGCACTGTCATTTTATATCAGGATAACAACTGCCTTATCTCTAGATATAGGAATGTAGTTTTGATGTGTTTCTGTGCAATTTATGTTCAAATGTATCTAAAGTTTGTAGACAATATAGCATGATTCTGCACTGAAACACGGTAAGCTATTCTATAAAACATATTTTGCCACAGTTTAGCAATTGTAGGAAAGTTGGGGGCTTAAGTTTCACACAGGGGTGACTTGAGCTCTGATTTGTGTCGCCCCAAGTCGCTTGACATCTGAAATCCCATTGAAGTGAATGGGAGCCGTCTTAATGTACACTACTGAAGTCGCTCCAACTTCAAAAAAGGTTCCTGTACGACTTCAATGTGACGTCTATCTGAATTGTGCTCATTGAATTCAATGGAAGTCGCCTCCAAGTCCAATCCCCCATCTATATTGAAGCGGCTTTACAGGAAAAAGAAACAAATTTACCAAGGCAACCCCCTCCCTCCCTTCTCTGATTGGCCACAGACAAAGTCGCCTGGCATGGAGTCGCCTTGTAAGTAGCCCAAAGTCACGCTGAAGTTGCATTAAAAATTGTCTAGCAAAGTCGCGCCGAAGTCGGATCATCCCTGTGTGAACGCGGCCTCAGGTTTTTTCTAAAGGAAGTGTAAGGCTTCTGATATGTTTTAGATCTATTGCGTCTGCTATTTCCAACACTTAGTTCTGGCCTATATGCTAGATACAAATTAGATACCCTTTGTTTGGAAATCCCTTGTTTATTGGCCTTGAAAATGAGAATTGATTTTCAAAATTGTTCTCCCCCATTACCTTCAATGAGTTTTGCATTTTCTGATTGACAGTGTGAATCAAACCCAAGAACATTCACTCATCACTACACATTAGTAATTATTTTCTCTCTACTAAATTTGATCCATTGGAAGCTCTTTACCGAGGAGAGCCGATTGGCAGCTATCCTGACAGGGGGAACTGCACTGAATGTTTATCAGTGCAGTCCCCCTAGAATCGCCACCCAGGACAACCATGGAGCCCGCCAGGACCACCAGGGAATGCCCACCCAGGAACCACCAGCGAAGCCCACCCTGATAACCAGGGAGCCCACCCTAAACCACCAGGTAAGGGGCACAATGCTCAACATGATTGGCACTCTTGGATGCCACACAGGACCACCAGGGAATGCCTAAAAAGGCGTCATCTATCATTGCCGCCTATCAGTGCATCACCAGTGCCACCTATCAGTGCCCATCAGTGTCGCCTTTGAGTGCCCATCAGTGCCGTCTATGAGGGCCCATCAGTGCTGCCTATGAGTGCCCATCAATGCCACTTATTAGTGCCACCTATCAGTGACCGTCAGTTCTGCTTATCAGTGGCACCTATCAGTGCTGCATATATGTGCCTCATCAGTGCCACCTCATCAGTGCCAATCAGAACTGCCTCATCAGTGCCTGTCAGTGTAGCCTCATCAGTGCCCATCAGAGATGGAGAAAACATACTTATTTACAAAGTTTTGTGACAGAAACAAAGAAAAACATATTTTTTCAAAATTTTTGGTCTTTTTTTATTTGTAGTGCAAAAAATAAAAACCCCAGAGGTGATCAAATACCACCAAAAGAATGCTCTATTTGTGGGAAAAATGATAACAATTTTGTTTGGGCACAGCATCGCATGAACTCGCAATTGTCATTCAAAATGTGACAGCGCTGAAAGCTGAAAATTGGTCTGGGCGGGAAGGGGGGTAAGTGTCTGGTATTGAAGTGGTTAAAGAGGTCAGTTAACTGCCCGAAAATCTATTATTTCGTTAAAATGCATTTAAAGATATGTCAAAAGAGTCTAAATCTCCCATACTGTATATGATACAAAAAAGTGTTATCTAACAAAATGCTTATTTCTCATAAAAGGTTAGCTTAATCTCTAGTCCACATAACATACTTAACAGGTTTATCTCAAATGTACTGTATCATTTGATGTAAAATGACTGTGTAATGTTTTACAAACTCTTAAGAGCTTATTGGGTTTTTTTTTATGCCTGTCAGAACTAAAATACAAAGACAATGAAAATTGATCTCTATACAGTATATATATATATATATATATATATATATATATAATTTTTAAACTGGTTCCTTTTTTTTCTTGCACAGTACAAAGTGTATGTACATCATGTTACAGGTTCCATTACAAATATGGTTTACATAATGCTTTGCATTAATCTTCCTTTTTTTGGATTTGTAAGCATTTCATTTTAAGCTGACCTTTCCAAGTATAATATACGTAATTTTGAAAAGCTTTCTACAGTATTGCTGTCATAACCTTTTTTTTCTTTGCAAAGTTCACTGCTGTCTGATATTTTTTACGTTTATATTTTAAATTACCATATCTACAATATGTATTTTCCAATTAGTTTTTACCTGTGTGGGGAAGGAATATTTTTTTTTTCAGTAATGCACAGTGTGTTTCCTGACACAAGCACGACAGCATATACGCATGGGCTGGCTCCGCCCCCACGCCCAGTTCCAGGATCCGGTTACACTATAAAGTCAAACACCTCCCAACAGGCCGCATTCTCCTTTTTTTCCTCACTGCTCAGCTGGTTACACTGATGCCGAAAGGCAGAAATTTTTATTTTTCCTTCACCTTGCCGGATTCATTTGGCCAACCGCTCAGGTTCAGCCTCTCCTGTTAGCGACGCTCCCCACTGTACAGGGGGTAAATCTTCCTAGATGGGGGAGGCCTCCCCCCCCATGTTCCAGGGATTGGGGGGATGGTAGGCGGCTGGTCTCTAAGGATTGCTTCCTCATCATGTCTCCATGGATGGACTTTCAGTGGACTTCCTGTCAGCCATAAGGCATGGAGTTGGTAAGGCACCACATGGTGCACAAATCGATAGTATGCAGCTACAGTTATGTGATTAGAAGTCTGCAGGTATATGCGATTAACCTGCACCTCTAAGCAGAGATCACAAAGTGAAGACTGCTGTTTGGTCATGGTGTCAGTTCAGGCTGTGGTTGTGTCTGCAGGACTGCTAAAGATTAGGCTGATAACAGGTGTTGCTGTGCTGGGCTGAGCCGAACCTTTTCCATGAACTGAGCAAGGCTGGTCACTGTAAGCTGGATGCAATGTGTTTATGATCTAATGCTTGGTTGTGATAATATCCTCTGCAGTACATTGTCTAAGGTAGGTAAGCTACTAGTGCCAATTGTATGGGGTCTGTTAACCCTACTGCTTCCATGTGACTTATAAATGATGCAGCAGAACCAATAACTGACATATGTACTGACAGCTATTGCTTACATGTTAGTTTTATGCACAGATCCTGTGATTGTTAGCATCAATTCATGTCACTTTGGCTTGAAATGGCTTTACACCTCACCTACGATTTCAGGGAGGTCTATTTGCTGCTGGTAGTTGGAGACTCCTGGGGTGCTGCGACTGGCTGCGACTAGCTGGCTGCGGGCTCCGGGACCTCGGTGCTGGGGGCAGATGGTATCCTCCATAGGGGTGTATGGCGTTCTGACTCTGCAAAGGGCTGCAGGGGAGTATGTGGTCTGGGGCTACTTAGGGGCCTACAGTCGCATCACCCTGAACGCACCAGATCGCATTTGATCTGGGAGACTAAGCAGGGTCGGTCCTGGTTAATGACTGGATGTGAGACTGCCTGGAGATGCCAGGAGTTGAAGGATACACCGCAGGTGGATATGCGATTAAGTTACTTGTAGTAGTTTACTGCTGGAATGAACAATACTTCCAGAGATTATACCACTAGTATTTTAGCTGAGGGGTGAACCAGAGACAATCAGCTTACATAGAGACCAGCCATGTCCACTAAGGTGAGGGCAGGTAAGTACATCTGAAAAAGAAAAAAAAAGAGTGCACAATATGGGCATATGGGTTGCAAAGCTCCCCAGCCCCCAACACCAGCACCGCTGCCAAGAGGGGGAAAAGCAACCTGATCCTTCAATAGAGACAGGTCCTCTTTAGCCCTAAAGGAGTCGCTATCGAGTTAACTGCCAGGAGAGGCAGACAAAGTAGAAACTCACTGCAAATCATCGTAGCGACATTGGGATTTTGGTGGCTGTGTGGCCGCCAAGATGCGATGCCAAGTTGCAGGCCAGAGATGGCAGAAAATGGGACAGAGACTGCGAAGATCTAAAGTCTGCAATGGTCCAGAGGTAGGTGTGCTTAAAGGGGACCTCTACCTCAAAACAGTTGGCTAAGGAGTCTTGATCAGACTAACCAGTGAGATAAGCCTCATAAAGCGGAGGTAACGCTGTTGGATCTCTGTACACCAAACCTCAGGTACTAAGCCAATCAAACAATCAAAGTTGTTAAGGGGTACCTCTACCTCAAAGAGGTCGGTCTAGGAGTTTCCACCAGAAGAACCAGGGGTGACGTCTGCCTACAGAATCAATATCCTTTGCAGGGGCTCGGGAACAGTGAACGAATGTGAATGAGGAAAACTTATACTACTATTGAGTAGCACGTGGCGGTCATCTGTTAAAATCATTTCAGTAGCCTGGGTCCCAAGAGCAGAATAAGGTGGCCATTGAGGCAATTAAGCCCCGGTGGAGGCAGAATGGTATACCGTTGAGCGGCTAGTCCGGGCAGGTCAGTTAACCCGGATGAGTTATCCCATAAGACGACACATACCTCTCTCAAAAGGTGAATCGCCAATGACCAGAGGATAAGCAAAGTAACAAAGGGGGAGTGACAGGTAATCCTGGGAAAAACATAGAGGATAATGGAAGGAACCATAATCATTATCTGATGTTAAAGCCGAGTTCTCTCCTTTCAGGGAGCAACAGAGTCTATTCGACCATGGTAACCCAGTAGGGGGCGGTCAACGGAATTATATGTAAATTCACAAATGACAGCATGGGGCGCACAGGAGTAGCACTTCTGTCTACCAGCACTGAGGTTCTGGGTGTGAATCTCAAACAGTCCACTTCGGGTAGAGAAGTGGGCTGCGTCCCTACATTATGGAACAGGATTCAGGGCCTTACCTAAATTAACATTGGGAGGTCCTGTGCAGGTATGAGGCCGTTGACATGTACGTTCCTCCCCGCCAACACATTTCATTCCCTCTTAGACTCCCTAGAGCAGACAATGCTGGAGTCAAGCAGCACCACATCTGGTTCATCGGTAGACCACCTATTTAAGAAGAACATGTCAAGGAGTCTGCTCTCCAATATTCTTAGCCAAAAGCAAGCATAAAGAGGGATGAAGACCCGAGTTCATCAGATAGAACCATGACAAGTAGTCAAGCCATCAGGTGAGATGGCAGGTTGGCATGAGACCCAGCAGAGGGGGAGATACACACTTCGGCAGATCCGTCTTCCTGCAAGTACCATCGCTGGGCTGTGTGAGAATGTCACTGTGAGTTCATTAGATAAAGGTTAGCCTTGCCACATATTCAAGGCAGTTTCAGGACCTTACGTCCAGTAGAAGTCGTGTTGTAAAACAAAGGGCTACAGGTGTTCTTGTTCGGGCACAGCTGACTGCCTCAACACTCTCTTCAGGCCTGACAAAAAAAAAAAAGCATCACATGAACAGTGTGC
>BLSH010124714.1:23704-38523 GCA_018402905.1 Glandirana rugosa
GACTTGTCCAAATTGGGATTGTCACTCCAGAGGTCTAAATGAAGAACTACAAACCGTAGATCCTTATGGAGCACATTCAAACATACTATGGCAAATGGTGCGACACACTCCAAAATCTGAAGTCCTTCCACTGATTCTCCTGGGACTGAGGCGTGACATGGACTCCTATAGGACCGGACGTCCGGTGATGATAGGAAGAGCGATGTCCTACTTACACCTGGGACTAGTCCTCGGACCTCTGGCTCTACCTACATGGGGAAACGACTAGCCGTCAGGGGCAACCCACAACCACCAAGATGATGAAGGGGGAGTCCCTTCGGTAGCGACAACTAAAGTCCAACTTCCGGTCAAACACCGTAAGATACAAGCCGTTGGAGGTTGAAACCAAAAGGCAGTCTAAGTCGTTCTCTACAACAAAGAAGGCTATCAGGATATCAACCTGAAATCAACAGCGATGGCTTCCCTGAGGGGGAAGTAGTAGAACCACCAACACCCAACGGGGACTGCCGATCAGCAAAGGGGTACATCCATCTCGGTCTCCAGGCTCCTGATCAGGGTCCACATTCATCCTGTAGCGAGAAGGATAGTAGTGGCCTGCAGGCCAGGATATCCTCAGGTACAGTGCGGAGTCAGGGTCCTCTTAGTCACCTTCCTGAAGTCTAAAACCTCACACAGCGTGGTAAACGGTATCATACAAACTTACACGAGGTATTCCTAGATGCCAAACATCAAGAAGTAAATCTGGAGACCTCACTGTTAGGGTTAAACCTGTTCAGGACACAGACATACTCCAAACTTCAGGTATACTAGAACATAGAAGACCTTGCAGAATGAAGGATGGAATCTTCTGTTCCCCGGTGGAACGATCAAATCAGATGCAAGTAACCCTAGATGGGGAATTAAGCAGTAGGTAGGCTTAAATGTGTCCTCACTCTTTGGCATACAGTAACTTTTGCATATCTTGGTAACCAATCCGAGACCTGGGCAGACCCTTCCCTTGGGTCTTCCAAATAGTGAGGGACATGTTGTCTTACTCTCCATTTCATCTGGAAAAGATTTCCTCAGGGTGGCCAGTAACTCAGAAGCAGTAGTCCGTATGGCTAGAGGAAAGGTCTCAGATATCCAAGTGTCAAGCGTAATCGACCTTGTTGCTACCATTTTCAGGCAGAAGGGGCACGTGTCTCCACACCAGCACTACGCGGTGGTCGGCGTCTTTTCAGAGGGATTAGACATCATCCGTCCAGCCTATCCAAACAAGTGTCCGAATCAACACAAGATTGGAAAGGGGTTTGAGGTCGAACTGATACATAGAAGTGGCCCTTCTATAAAGGATCAAACAAGGGGCTCTTCAGGCCTAACAGCAACAGTGGGGGACAGTAGCTGTCCAGTAAAACATTTGTCCTGTACGGATCAAGTTGTTCAAGAGGGCTAGATGGCTAGGACAAATCCATCAATTTGAGTACAGAAACTGCCTACTAGGCAGATGGTTCATCCATGGACAAAACTCAAGGGAGTACCTAAAGAATTAAAAGATAACCGTGACATAGCCTGCATCTAACACATGAAGGACCATTTTAAAGTGGTCCCAACAGCTTTACCTACAAGTCACATCAGGCATTCAGTGGGATAAAGATAATCACTTCAGCATTTCCCATCCTTGTCTTTTTGGTGATTGCTAAGTCCCATGCGTATATGCTGTTGTGCTTGTGTCAGGAAAACGGAAAATTGTATACTTACCTGACGGTAATTTTCCTTTCCTGATGCAAAGCACGACAGCATATAGGTCCCTCCCTAAAGGCTTCGCAGTGATAATAAGTAACGAGAATGCGGTCTGGTGGGAGGTGTTTGACTTTATAGTGTAACCGGATCCTGGAACTGGGTGTGGGGGCTGAGCCAGCCCATGCATATATGCTGTCGTGCTTTGCATCAGGAAAGGAAAATTACCGTCAGGTAAGTATACAATTTTCTGTTATCCAGTTCCATAAACTTATACATTTCTATGGCCAACCAAAGAGTTATTCCTTGCAATAGCCATCACAACACAATCTGGGTAGCAGGTCACCCATAATCTCCTCTTTAAACCTGGGACAGTTGTAAGGCATATTGGAATGGAGGGCAGAAGAAGTTGCAAATTATGCTTATAAATATTCCTAAATATGGTCTTTACAATGCATACAGCAGTATACATAAATGTAAGCATAAGTAGTAATAATAGGGTTGAGTTGAGAACTCTTTGCTCTTTGGACATTTGGATTAAATATGAACTTTATGGATTTTCAGTGGAAATTGCTCTGCTGAACATACCATAATGCATTCCAAATGCCAAAGTCTTGCACCTGATCTCAGCTGTGTGAAGTTGGCACCTCATGTTTGTAAAACGTGAATAAAAATATACCATTCGTTTGCACCGCGTTTGCGCCGCAAAAATGAGCGTTTGCGCCGGTTCGGTTTCTGAGATATTAAACATTCAATTTCATGCAAGCCCCGCCCACTTTGCACCCCATTTTGCTGAAATGTAAAAACAAACGCGCCATTTGTTTGCGCCGCGTTTGCGCTGGTTTGCGCCGCAAAAATAAACGTTTGCGCCGGTTCAGTTTCTGAGATATTAAACATTCAATTTAATGCAAGCCCCGCCCACTTTGCACCCCATGTTGCTGAAATTTAAAAACAAACGCGCCATTTGTTTGCGCCGCGTTTGCGCTGGTTTGCGCCACAAAAATAAACATTTGCGCCACTTTCGTTTCCGAGATATTGTGCGTTATTTGCTGTAACCCCGCCCACTTTGCACCCCATGTTGCTGAATTTTAAAAACAAACGCACCATTTGTTTGTGCCGCGTTTGCGCTGGTTTGCGCCGCAAAAATGAGCGTTTGCGCTGATTCGGTTTCTGAGATATTAAACATTCAATTTAATGCAAGCCCCACCCACTTTGCACCCCATGTTGCTGAATTTTAAAAACAAATGCGTCATTTGTTTGCGCCGCGTTTGCGCTGGTTAGCGCCGCAAAAAATTAACGTTTGCGCCGCTTTGGTTCCAGAGATATTGTGCGTTATAATTTTGAAACCCCGTCCACTTTGCACGCCATGTTGCTGAATTTTAACCAGTTAACAACCGGCTCATAGACAAAAGACATCTACAGGGCAGTTGCTTAATTCTGGGAGGAATTGACGTCCTACCTACCTGGGGCGCGCACACGGGAACATCCGTGACAGTCGGGTCCGGGGGACCCGACTGATCACGGATTGCGGTGAATGCCCACTGTGATGCCGCGGTCACATGTAAAGAAGCCGGCGGAAGCGCCGGCTTTTCTCTCTCCTCTCCGCACCGATCGGTGCATTGCGAGAGGAGAGAGGGGGGAGGAAAGACGTGCTGCAGTGCTGTGGGCAATGTGTAATGCCCACAGCACTGCTATGTGACAGGAATGCACCCCCACCCAGCCATCAATCACCCACCCATCCACCCCCCATCCATCCATCCACCCCCCACCCATCCTCACCCAATCCATCCTCACCCACCCATCCAGCCATGCATGCTCATCCATGCTCACCCAGCCATCCATCCATGCTCACCCACCCAGCCGTGCTCAACCATCCATCCATCCCTGCTCACCCATCCATCCGTGCTCACCCAGCCATCCATCCATGCTCACCCAGCCATCCATTCGTGCTCACCCACCCAGCCGTGCTCACCCATCCATCCATCCATGCTCACCCACCCAGCCATGCGCACTCACCCATCCATCCATGCTCACCCATCCATGCTCACCCAGCCATCCATCCATGCTCACCCAGCCATCCATCCATGCTCACCCACCCAGCCATGCTCACCCATCCATCCATCCATGCTCACCCATCCATCCATCCATGCTCACCCATCCATCAATGCTCACCCAGCCATCCATCCATGCTCACCCACCCATCCATCCCCATGCATGGCTCATTTGTGCCTCATTCATGCTCATCCATACCACATCAGTTCTCATCCGTGACACATCCATGCCACTACAGTGCCATCCGTGCCACTACAGTGCCCATCCGTGCCACTACAGTGCCCATCCGTGCTACTCTACTGCTCATCCGTGCCACTACCCTTCCCATCTGTGCCACTACAGTGCCTATCCATGCCACCATAGTGCCTCACATTAGTGTAAAAGATGGTCAAATTAGATTCTAAATGTATGCCCCTAGAATACCTGACGGTGCTTCCTGCATGTTGGGCCTCTGTATGTGGTCACGCTGTGTAAAAGTGTCACACATGTGGTATCGCCATACTCGGGAGGAGTAGCAGAATATATTTTGGGGTATCATTTTTGCTATGTACATGCTGTGTGTTAGCAATATTGTATAAATGGAAAACTTTGTGTAAAAAAAAATATGCGTTTTCATTTTCTTTCCACATTTTCCAAAAACTTGTGGAAAAAATGACAAGTTCAAAATACTCATTATGCCTCCTAGAATATAGGTTGGGGGGTTTGCTTTCCAAAATGGGGTCATTTTTTGGGCGTTTCCATTGGCCTGGTGCTCCAGGACCTTCAAAAGTGCAAGAGGTAGTCAAGAAATTATATGTGTAATTTATGCTCCTAGAACGCCTGACGTTGCTCCCTGCATGTTGGGTCTCTGTATGTGGCCAGGCTGTGTAAAAGTGTCACACATGTGGTATCGCCATACTCAGGAGGAGGAGGAGAATTTGTTTTGGGGTGTAATTTGTGGTATGCATATGCTGGGTGTGAGAAATAACCTGTTAACATATGACAATTTTGGGAAAAAAATTAATTCATTTTGCAAAGAATTGTGGGAAAAAATTACAACTTCAAAAAATTCACCATGCCCCTTACTAAATACCTTGGAATGTCTACTTTCCAAGAAGGGGTAATTTGGGGGGTATTTGTACTTTCCTGGCTTGTTAGGGTCTCAAGAAATGAGATAGGTGGTCAGTACATCAGGTGTGATCACTTTTCAGTGATTGGCACCATAGCTTGCAGACTCTATAACTTTCACAAAGACCAAATAATATACACTTATTCATTTTTGTTTTTACCAAAGATAGGTAGCAGTATAAATTTTGGCCAAAATTTATGAAGTAAAATTACTAATTTGCAAAATTTTATAACCGAAACGAAGAAAAATTATTTTTTTTACAAAATTTTTTTTTTTTTTAATTATAGCGCAAAAAATAAAAAACCCAGCGATGATTAAATACCACCAAAAGAAAGCTCTATTTGTGTAAAAAAAAAGGACGCAAATTTCATATGGGTGCAGTGTTGCATGACTGAGTAATTGTCATTCAAAATGTGAGAGCGCTGAAAGCTGAAAATTGCTCTGGTTGTTAAGGGGGTTTAAGTGCCCAGTGGTCAAGTGGTTAAAAACAAACATGCCATTCGTTTGCGCCGCGTTTGCGAGATATTGTGCATTATATGTTGCCAAACCACACTGACTTTACACCTCCTTATTAAATCTTACGTACAACCAGATTTATTTGTTCTTGGTTTGCGCAGATTTGGTGAATATTGTACACAAGGTTTTACTTCACATGCGCAGTTTTGCCACCCCCACAGGGATCCGCCCCCCCCCCCCCCCCCCAGGGGAGGGGCAGGTACAGCTGGCTCAGGCTCTAGTGAGGCAGAGCCAGCTGTGAATCAGGCGGCAGGGTTAATCTCTCGCATATATATATGGGCTATATCCCACCACATGCTGAGTTTTTTTGTCACAGGAGAACGTACTTCCTATATGTCATCTTGTGAACATAAAGAGAACTAAGGCCAAAAAAGTTTGGGCCATAGTTCTCTTAACCAAGCAAAACAGCACTCCAGCAAATTCTCCTATATAAGTCTCTTCTTTTTTAAAGCTGTGTGAAGTTGGCATCCCATGTTTGTAAAACCTGAATATAAATATACCATTTGTTTGCGCTGATTTGTGCTGCAAAAATAACTGCCAACTTCACGCAGCTCTTTGTAAATTACTTTTTTTTAAAAACATCGATGTCAGTAAACCTTCTTTTCCTGGCAGACTCCATGGCAGCAGACGTGTGGGTGGCTCCGCTTCCACAGCTACCCCATAGGACTCCTCTCCCATAAATCTTTGCTCTGTCCTGATTGCCGTGTTCCTTTTTTGTCCTCCGTTTGGACCAAGTAGATGGTTCACCTACATGAAGATTCCTTACCACAGAAATACCGCTGGTGCCAGGAGAATGTCCCTCCGATAAGCCCTAGCTGAGAGCAGGGTATGGATTGTGCAGAGTAGCGCTGAAGAGCAGGGGATGTGCGCGCCAGCCAGATAACCCAGCTGAGAGCGGGTGGCCCTTATCTGCACAAGAACACAAGGAGATCCCTGGTGAGTGTATCAAGGTGGAGTGATTTATGGCAGCGAGTGTTATGTTGTAGTCTGAGTTTTATCTCCTATTTGCCCTGTGTGCCTTCTTTGCTGACAGTTATGGTGGCCGGGCCGGTGCTACGGCCACTGCTTCCGCCTTCCTGTGTCTCACCAGCCGCTCTGCACATGTGTGTCTGCGGGACGAGAATGAGGCCTGGTTTGTACATGCACGTGCGGGTTCCCGGCAGCACCGGGCGATGACGTTACGCTGCGTTGTAAATGGCTGGGTGGCCCCACACAGCCTCGAGAATGCATGCTGGCATTGCAGCAGCTTCTCTGGGCTGCGTGGGTGAGCTCTTCGGGTAAGGTGGGTGATGGGGGAGAGGGTGGGGATCTGGATCTGAAGTCTGGCCAATCCAGGCTCTGGATGCTGTACCCTCGCATTTTATCCTTCTTCTCTCTCTGCAGATTCTCATTGCAGATGGATGCCTCTCTACCCCCTGGTGGCCAGTCCTCGCTCGACAGATACCACTCAGGTTCCTTGGGATGGGAGATGGCTGGGGGAAAGTGTTAGGCATTGACAGGGGATGGTGAGACTGCGGCAGTAAGCCTAAAGCTTCTTCTACTCTCTTTCTTCCCTCAGCCCTCATAGGTCTGACTTACGCCGAAACTCGCAGAAAAGGAGCCGCTCATCTAAATCTCACCATCAGCATTATGTCGTCTTCTATATCTGGTCTTCACGGATCCCGCTCAGGGTCAGGGCACCGCAGTAGGGATACACACCGCCCCCCTCCTCCACACTCCCAGGAGAAACTATGCATGAGGTGCAAGAGGGTGGTGTCTGCGGACAGGTCCCTGTGTGACCACTGCTACCAAAAATCAGTGGTCGAAAGGAAGAACCCAGATCAGCACCTGGAGGCTTTGATCAAACGGGTTGTTAATAATTCCCTGCAGGAAATGGAAGCCCGTCAACCTCACTTGCCCCCTGCAGGAAAGGGAAGCCCATCAACCTCATGTGCCCCCTGCAGGAAAGGGAAGCCCGTCAACCTCACGTGCCCCCTGCAGATCCCCCAAGGTCCCTAGTGGGTGAAAGGCAGTGGGATGATCAATTGGAACCCATTCCAGCCTGATTGGTAGTCTCTGGCTCAATCAGACAGTGAGTCACAGATGGAAGCGCCAGAAGTAGGGTTCAAATACACCCTAGTTCTTTCTCTGCTGAAGGCAGTAAAAGAGGTGATGGACTTTGAAGAGCCGGCTGTATCGCCTCCAAAACAAAAAAAAGTTTAAACAGCTCAGTAGGGAGCACTCTCATTTCCCCTTTCTAGCAGAGCTAGGGAGAATTCTCGGATGAATGGAGCAAAGTGGAAAGAAGGGGCTCATTAGCAACAAAAGTCCCAAAGCTGTACCCTTTCAAAGAAGAGGTGAAACCGAGGCAGCTCCACAAGTGGATGAGGCCCTGATGAGGTTTGTAAGGTACGTGACACTCCCATTAGAGGATACGCTCTCCTTAAAGGACCCCCTGGAGAATCGACACAGACCTCAGCTGAATATATCTGACAGCCGGAATGGCCTGTAAACCGGCCTTGGCCCTAACGACACTGTCCAAAGCTATGGAGGTTTGGTCCGATAGTGTTGATGAAACCTTGGCAGGGTTTTCCACTGAAGCAGCCAGAAGTACACCTATACAAGAACTAAGGATGGCATCAGCCTTCATGGTTGGAGGTGTCCCTTGACATCATCCGTCTCGTGGCCCGGGTGATGTTGGCTAAGCGGGTCCTCTTGGCTCCAGCCTGGTGCCAGATTCCTTTTGAGGGAACCTCCCTCTTTGGGAACAAGCTCAATGAGGCTGTAACCCGGGCCATGGGAGGAAAGTTGGGGTTTCTTCCCCAGGATTGGAACAAGGATTCCATTGGGTCAAGGAAGCGCGCAGTTATAAACCTGGGCGTGAGTTCGGGAGGCCCTGGAGGGCCAGGAGGTCAACAAACCAGAAAGCATCGAAAAGCGGTCCCACAGGCGGACAAGGGCCATCTAAATCCTTTTGAGATTGGGCACACTCAGGCAGGCACGGTGGGTGCTCGTTTGCATCACTTTCGGCATGTCTGGGCGGCCTCAATCCAGGACTTTTGGACAGTCAAGACAGTGTCCACAGGCCATGCTTGGGTGTTCAGCAAAAGTCCCAAGCTAAGATTCGTTCCACGACCATTCGGTCCTCAAGAGAAAAGAGGGAGATCCTGTCTGCATATGTGGAATCTCTACCAGAACAGGAAGCGGTCAAATCCATCCCAGTCAACGAGAGGGGCCAGGGTGTATTCCCCCTTGTTCTTAGTACAGAAGAATGACTCATGGAGACCCGTGATTGATTTAACCCATCTCAATTTATCCAAATGGGAAAGTTCAAAATGGAGCCTCTGCACTCTATCCAGCAAGCAGTGCAACCAGGAGACTGGTTGATCTCCTTTGACCTCAAGGATGCCTACTTCTATGTCACCATAGCAGCAGAATTCCAGCGCTATCTGCGGTTTGCCATAGGCCAATTACACTGTCAATTTACTTGCCTCCCCTTTGGCCTGACAACACCACCAAGAGTCTTCTCCAAAGTACTGCTAGCAGTGGTAGCGCTGTTGAGAGTCATAGGAGTCCGTCTTTATCACTATCTGGATGACCTCCTTTTGCTAGCCCAAGACAAAGGGCAGCTTCTGGATCACCGGGACTTAGTCATCACCACCTTGCAAGAATTCGGGTGGCTACTGACCTTAGACAAAAGTCACCTGCAGCTGTCCCAATCTGTAGTTTTCCCCTGAGCGCTCTTCAATACGAAGACAGGCACCATCTCGCTTCCGAAAGAAAAAAAAACAATGTAATCCGGGACCGAGTCCATCAAGCCCTCTCGTCACCTTGGCTCTCTGGTGTCTGAGGGTAATTGGGACAATGACAGCATTCATTCCCATGGTGAAGTGGGCCCAGTGGAGGATGCATCCATTTCAGAGAGGATTCAGAGAGGGAGTCACGCAGCAAGATTCAAGGCACCCGTGTAACTTCACCCATGAGACAATCTCTCCTGTGGTGGCTCCAGAAGTCGAACCTCTCCAAGTGCCACTTCCTGGAACCAGTCATCTGGGTGACAATAACCTTGGATGCCAGCAACACGGGCTGGGGCGCCCACTGCCTAGCGGAAATGGCACAGGGCAAATTGGACTTTTCCTCTCGGAGAACAGTCTCCAATATCCTGGAGCTTCGGGCTGCATTCAGAGCCCTATTAGCATTCCATCATCTGACGGCGAATTCTTCGGTTATGCTCAAAATGGACAATACCACCACAGTGGCCTATGTGAGAAGGCAAGGGGGGACCCGCAGCAGGTTGCTGTTGCAGGAAGTGCAGCCGATAATGGACCGGGCACAAGAGAACCTCAGCAACATTTTGGCGGTTTACATTCTGGGACCTGGGCCTTCCGGTTAACTCCCTTAGGGTCCAGGTGTCGACCATCTCAGCATTTACCGACACTGCCTGGGCTAAAGACTGACTCATTCAGCAGTTCTTTAAAGGAGCAGTCAGGCTAAAACCACAGAGGAGACCAAGGTTCCCCAAGTGTAACCTCCCTCTTGTCTTGGAAGCCTTAGCACACCTAGCTCTACTTCAGCAGATCCTCTATCATTAAAAGAGCTAACAATGAAGACAGTTTTTCTTGTGGCAATGACTTCAGCAAAAGGGTTATCGGAACTTAGAGACCTAGGTTCTGCAGAACCCTTCTTGACCTTCTTTCCCGACAGGGTAGTGCTTGTGCCCATGTTGGGATCAAGACCAAAAGAAACCATGATCTTCCACAAAAACCAGGAGATCGTGCTCCCCACCTACAAAACAACGGACGGTGGGGAGGTCCATCCCCTGGATGTAGCACATTCCATAAGACAATACCTGGAGGCCATGGCTCCCTTTTGCAGATCTGAGCATCTCATTGTTCTTCTCCAAGGGAAAAACAAGGGCTTATAAACCTCGACCAGATCAATATCAGCCTGGATTGTGCAAACCATACAATGGGCTTACAGGGCGAAGGGCATGGCACCTCCTGAGGTAGTGACGGCGCATTCCACCTAAGGCATTGCAGCTTCCTGGGCAGCCTCACGCCATGTAGCACCGGATGTAATCTGCATAGCAGCTTCCTGGTTGTCCATACACACCTTTATGTCACACTACTGTGTCAAACCAGCTGTTCTGTCCTCAGTTAATTTTGGGTTTCAAGTTTTGTCAATTGACAGCAATAATTACAATTTTTTTGTTCTCAACATTTCCCACCCGTGTATGTGGCGAGTTATTTCTCACATGTATGATGACATGGAGTCTGTCAGGAAAACAGAACATTTATTGTCAAATACTTACCGTAATTTTCCTTTCCTGATAGACTCCATGGTAGCAGGAGTTCTCTCCCAATGTTGGAGTAGGCTAGTCACGGAACACGGCAATCAGAACAGAGCAAAAATTTATGGTAGAGGAGTCCTATAGGGTAGCTGCGGAGGCGGAGCCACCCACACTTACACTGCCATGGAGTCTATCATGAAAGGAAAGTTACGGTAAGTATTTGAGAATAACTTTTCCATTTTTCTGGTGTATATGCACATCTCTTCTTTTGTGTACCACAACGTTTTATAATTCCATTGATACGTACAAAAATCTTTATTATAATACTTTTGAATCAAAAAGTACATGTGTACAGAAGTATTTTTCTACCGCATATTTTGTTTATGTATAGAAGTACCAACATTTGAAGAACAAAATAAGAGGGTACGCAAACAAATTCTCCCAGAAACATTACCACTTCAGCATGGTGGTCAGATTAAATAGCATTACTCCAAATTGGGAATCTTTGTTAATTAACACAAATAAAACAACATAACTGTTCAAAGAACCATAGAACTGTTTAAAGGTAATGAAAAAAATCAATAAATGAAAAAGTTCACCTTAACATTTTCATATTCTGTATATTTTACTCCTCCTTTGTGAATAACACAACATGGGGTTGTATCTTGGTTTTTGCAGAGGCTGTCATAACAGATTCACACAGGTCATCATATTTTTCCCAGTCAGCTGACCTTCTCCTACAATAAGCCACATAATGACCAAGCGAATTTCTGCTGATTCCTGGAGTAAAGGCAACAACCCCTCGTAATGTGAATGAGTGACTGTCAAGGTGCATGGTCACAGGTATTTCAGATAATGGATAATATGTTTCTGCACTTATTTCAATACAAATTAGCTGTCCAGTGGTGCAACTATGTGTGACTGAGCCATTGCAAAGATATTTCAATGATGTTACGTCCTTGGTTTTGCAATTCTCTGGGCACTCTTGAGGTGACAGTAATGGTTTCAGACATTTGGACAGATTTAGATGTAGCCCATCTTCCAGTGCTATCTGAAGTTTACTCATTCCATCAGTTTTTAAAATATCTTCATTGACTGGCAGGAGAGGGATCACCCTTGAAGAACTTGTATTTCTCTCACAATACTCAGAAAAACACTTGGAAGTAACTGTTGCACTTGGTACCTGCTTCATTGTTGATGTGATTATGTACGCAACATTGCACTCAGCATTCACCTGCCTTACACCTGACTTCAGCTGATCACATTCAAATTTTTCTGACAGTATTTTGGCCCTCATTGCATAAGTGTCCTTTTCCACTCCCTTAGTCACAATTGTCATCACCAATTCAAAAATGTCAATATTTTTGCGCTCTTTGACATAATTGCAGAATGATCCACTGTCACAGAATGCACAGCAAAGACATTGGCAAAAGGAATCAAACGCACAGGTATTAATGACACTTACAAGCATTTTGTTTATTTTTAAAGGTACTTTAGCTAAGTGGTTGCCGTTTTTCAAAACATTTACCTTGTTTTTTCTTTTCAGGTTTGTGTCCATATGCAACCACTCAGTGCAAGGTGTGAGGTAGGATAGTCTCTTTTTTGGAGGAACACCGAGGCCTTTCCAGTTCTCAACATGCTCCTCTTTCATTCTACTTTCTTCTACATTAATTTGTGGATTCTCCTCACAATTGTTAGTTATTTTTTCGCTATTATTTTCACTCTTTTCTTCACTGTAATCTGTTTTCCTTATTGGTACAGAAGAAAGCCTCATTTTGCCTTCCATGAATTAAAGGTGACGAATCACAAAACGGTCCATTCTGATAGGCAGGCATTCATGTTTAAAGAGACCATGTTTTATATTTTTAAATTCATCCTCAACACTTGCAGAGCTTGCTGTTATGTTTACGCTTTTGAAGTGTGGGACCATCACAGCTGTCCAAAGTGGAAGGTAACACGCCATTCTTATAACATTAGGGACAAGCTCTGGAAGAAAATGTAAGTTATCTCGGTCACCGTGATTTGCAGCAAGTATCTTACTCCTTTCACAAATTTCTGTAACCCATATTTTCAGGTCTGTTTGAATTGTCTCATTTTCATGTTTACTCATCTCCACTAAATCAACATCTTCAGTGACACTAGGCAAGAGACATCCCTCTGCGATATGTCTCTTGAGTTGAGTTTTGCATGTCTCAGATATAACAGGTATGCCCCTGTCATCAATCCCTTCTGATTCGCTAAATGCAACAACTGAAATTGAATGAATGAGCTCCCTTGCATCATCCAGTGAATTTGATTGGAGAAGTTGTGCCATTGCTCTGAGGTAGAATTCTCTCACTCTGTTTCCTTTTTGTCTTAGGCATTCCCATCGGCTAATGAGCTTGATACAGTGTGCAACATGAATTCTAATGAAGCAAGGAGGCAGGTTTGAGGAGTTATTTCTGGTCAGTACTCCAAAACACTCATTTATATATGTCTTCAAGTCTGGGTAAGAGGTGAAGGCCCTAACTAGTGCTCCAAGCAAAGCAAGAGAGAAATCGCAGACTGCTTCCTTTGGAACGGTAGCACCTGCTTGTTTCCACCTGCACTACTGGGACCTGATCTCCAAGTGAACTTAAAACTCCTTGATACAAAAAGATGTGTCCTGAAATGTCAACAGGTCTCTTTAGTTTTCTCACAACTGAACCTGTTGCATCAAAACTCACATAGGAGCCTATGTTTTTTTACTTTGTTTGGTACACTTGCATTTGGGATGGGGTCCAGTAATGGCAAAAAAACTTATCCAAGCCTATGTTGTGTATGCTTCCATTATGGGGAACACTGTATTTAAAGAGTTGTAATGAAAGGATTGGGTCCTTATGACCTAGCTCTTTGTCACCCAGCTCTTGTTTGGCTTTTCGTAATGTTGCCAGATTTGGTAGTTGACTCGGCTCTGCATCACCAATATCCATAACTTTGTGGGCCTCAGCTGCCCGCCATACATGTGCTTGTTTTCGTCCTTCCCAGAGTTCTTTAGACACTCTCCTTCTTAAATCTCCCGATAATTTGCGTTTAGATTTTCCTGTGTGAAGTCTTTCATCAATTTTGCAGATCATGCACTTAAGCAATACTGGTTTGGCAATCTCTGGTACGTTGTCAACTGTTATGGATAGCTGTGCATTACACTCAGTGCAGCACCCTATTATATCTATGTAGCAAGATGCAACATTTGGATAAATTTTTGCCCGCTTGAATTTAAGTGTGCATGATGACTTGATATTTTTCCAGATTTCTTCATTCAAGATGTGAGTCCATGCACCGGGTTTTAGGATGGTGTATTCTCTTTTCCTGACACAAGCACGACAGCATATACGTATGGGCTGGCTCCGCCCCCACGCCCAGTTCCAGGATCCGGTTACACTATAAAGTCAAACACCTCCCACCAGGCCTCATTCTCCTTTTTTTCCTCACTGCTCAGCTGGTTACACTGATGCTGAAAGGCAAAAATTTTTCTTTTTCCCTCACCTTGCCGGATTCATCTGGCCAACCGCGCAGGTTAAGCCTCTCCTGTTAGCGACACTCCCCACTGTACAGGGAGTAAATCTTCCTATATGGGGGAGGCCTCCCCTCCCCATGTTCCAGGGATTGGGGGGGGTGGAAGGCGGCTGGTCTCTAAGGATTGCTTCCTCATCATGTCTCCATGGATGGACTTTCAGTGGACTTCCTGTCGGCCATAGGGCATGGAGTTGGTAAGGCACCACATGGTGCACAAATCGATAGTATGCAGCTATAGTTATGTGATTAGAAGTCTGCAGGAATATGCGATTAACCTGCACCTCTAAGCAGAGATCACAAGGTGAAGACTGCTGTTTGGCCATGGTGTCAGTTCAGGCTGTGGTTGTGCCTGCAGGACTGCTAATGATTAGGCTGATAACAGGTGTTGCTGTGCTGTGCTGAATCTTTTGCATGAACTGAGCAAGGCTTGTCTCTGTAGGCTTCATGCAATGTGTTTGTGATTTAGTGCTTGGTTGCGATAATATCCACTGCAGTGCACTGTCTAAGGTAGGTAAGCTACTAGTGCCAATTATATGGGGTCTGTTAAACCTAATGCTTCCATGTGATTTATAAATGATGCAGCAGAACCAGTAACTGACATATGTACTGACAGCTATTGCTTAC
>BLSH010124715.1:38060-48106 GCA_018402905.1 Glandirana rugosa
AACTTGGAGAAAGGTCTATGGAAAAAAAAATTTCTATAAAAATAACTAATATTTCTGTATGTTTGTAAGTTTTTGGCTATTGTTTGGAAGCCCATAGGGCGGGCTATTACTATCAATGTCGCACTTAAGAAATGCTCTGTTAACGCTGTAACTATCATTATCGGGCGGGATACCCGAAGGTTTGTTATCGGTTTTTGAATGTTTGTATGTCTTTATAATCAATAAAAATATCTTTAAAAAAAAAGGTATCTGGAAAGAGGTTCAATGGCAATGTTGAATAACAATGGTGATAGAGGGCATCCCTGTCTCGTGCCCTTGAAGAGGTTGAATCTATCAGATAGGATGCCAGCTACTTCTAGGTTGGCTGAGGGAGATGAATACATTTCTTTGATTAGGTAGAGAAAGGGACCTGTAAACCCCATTTTGACCAGAACCAGTGACAACCAGTTAAAACGGACGTTGTCAAAGGCCTTTTCTGCGTCTAAGGTGATGATGCCCAAGTCTGCGTCTGGATGTGTAGCCGCAAAGTCAAGAGCCATCATCACCTTTCTGATATTAAGAGTGGCGGTCCTGCCTCTGACGAAGCCCGACTGAGCAGGGTGAATCAGCGAGGGGATAATATTAGCTAAACGATTGGCTACTATCTTTGATAGAATTTTTACATCCAGATTTAACAACGAGATAGGGTGGTATGACCCAGGTTTTGGGGGGCCCTTCCCTTTTTTTTTCTAAGAGTTTAATTAAGGCCTGATGACCAGTTGGGAGATATGGACCTCCCGCCCAAATCTCGTTGTATACCTGGAGGAGGGTTGGACTCAACGTATCGGTTAGGGAGCTATAGAATTCGCCCTTTAGTCCATCAGGACCTGGGGCCTTGGAGGGAGCTAGGTGACGAATGGTGTGGGTTATTTCAGTCTCAGTTATCGGGGAGTTTAGCATGTCTGACTGGGCCGAGGAGATGGTAGGGAGGTGAGAATGTTCTAGGAAGCTACAGGCCTTAAGAAGGTTGAAGGGGTCGGGAGAATAGAGTGCTGAGTAAAATTTTAGCATGATGTTGGCAACCGCTTGGGGGTGAGAATGAATGAGGCCTGCTGTGTCCCTTAAGGAAGCAATATGTGTCGGTTTGTATTGGCCTTTGCATAGCCTGGCCAGCAGTTTCCCTGGTTTATTTCCAAATTTAGATAGATTGGCTTCGAATTTGGCTTTGTGTATCATTTCTACTGTTTCAGACCAGTGGTTAAATTCGTGCTTGGCTGACTGCCATACAGATATATTTTGGAAGGTATGAGATGCGGTTAAGGCGCGCTGAGCGAGTTTGAGTGACTCGCTTGTTTCTTTAAATTTGGCTAGTGCCTTTTTCTTGAAGGCAGAGGCATAGGATATTATGTGCCCTTGCAGATATGCTTTGCCGGCTTCCCAAA
This sequence comes from Glandirana rugosa, assembly GCA_018402905.1. Lineage (NCBI taxonomy): Eukaryota > Metazoa > Chordata > Amphibia > Anura > Ranidae > Glandirana > Glandirana rugosa. The sequence continues at coordinate 39,482 of BLSH010124715.1, forward strand.
ACAAGTTCGGTTTATCCTGATGTGTCTTATTCGTCTCAGTGAACTCTTCCCAAGCTTTATGTATGTACTCTGTAAAATCTGCATTTTGTCCTAAGTAGGCTGGGAAATGCCATAGCCTCAGAGTGGGACTGGGGTTTGGATCCCATAGAGTTAATGTAACATGGGCGTGATCTGAAATGGCGATATCATGAATCTTAGATTCAGTTATAGAGGAAATAATGGAATCGGAACCAAAGAAATAGTCTAGCCTGGAAAATACCCCGTAGGGACTGGAATAAAAGGTGTATTCTTTATTGGAGGGATAATAAAGCCTCCATATGTCAGTGAAGTGGGAGGAATTCATAGCCGTGTTGAGGTGTGTTGGGGGAGGGTCATTGCCATGTATTGTATGTGTTTTAATGAAGCACCTGTCATCTGAGGGGTGCATGGTGCAGTTGAAATCCCCACCAATTATGTGGGGGATGTTAGGGGAGAGTAGAAGGTGACTGGTCAGAGTTTAGAAGTATTGTTTAGTCGGGTTATTGGGAGCGTATATGCAGGTGTTGACTAGTTCCTTACTACCCCAGCTGAGGTGAATAGAGATTCGGCGCCCTTGATCATCGGATAGTGTCTTCAAAATTTTGTAAGGTAGAATCTTATGAAGGAGTATCAGTACTCCCGCTTTGCAGCCCACTGCCTCTGACCCGAAGACCTCCCTGACCCAGAGTTTCTTCATGCGGTGGAAATCTGGTTGTGTGAGGTGGGACTCCTGGATAAGGGCAATATCTATTTTAAGTCGCTTTAGGTGGCGTAGCACCTGCATTCGTTTGATGGGGGTCCTTTGACATTCCAGGTAGCTATTCTCATAAGGGGGGAACAAAGATGCGATATATCTGCTGAACAAGAGACCAGTTAGTAGGGTGAAGTTTTGGGGTTGGGTGGAGTCAGTAGGACTTCCACTTCACCCTATATGTGGTAGGGGTACCCGAGTGTAGGAGTGTGGCTTGTCGTGAACATGCTCTCGTTAGGGGGAGGGAGGAGAGGAAAAGCAGTAATGGGGAGTAAACATATAGAACATAGCAAAAACACAACTTCGCTTTTTTCCACATGGTGGTACTGTGTAGGAGCCAACTCCTGAGAGGAGGACTGGGAACATCGGTAGGGAAGTGCCCCTCACGGAGGCTATGTGGTGAGGACCACCGATTTAGTAGGTGGAGAGGTATTGGTGACAGCCATGTGGAGAAAAGAGAGCAAAGAGAGAATGAAATAAAGAATATTAACTGAGCCCAGAACATAAAATTGACCTGCTGCCGAGAGTCAGAAGCTGCTATAGCTACCCGTCCGGGTGTTTAAATGAAACTTGCAGGATCCAGGTGATCTATCAACGTAGGGTGCTTGGTTGCAGGTTTCCGGTAGATTTAAAGCGTTTCGCCGAGTCTTTCCTGGGGCTTCGCTGATCCTGGGACCTCGGTGCATGTGAATCTTTAGCCGCAGCGATAGCGTAGGTGCCAGATTTGAGGGATCGTAGATGATGATCGGCGTCAGAAGGGTCTTGGAATGATAGCTATCTGCACTTGGTGATTGCAGGCGTAAAGTCGCAGGGAAGGCGAGTGTGAATTTTATATTCTCCTTGAACAGGGCAGAACACATAGGTTGAAAGGCTTTTCTGTGTTTGGAGACCTCTGCTGAATAATCCGCAAATAAAAGAATCTTTACGCCATCTATAATGAGTGTTTTGCGTTGGCGGTATTTTTGCAGCATAGTATGCTTGTCCGCATAGTTGAGATATTTTGCAATTATTGGGCGAGATGTGTTGCCATCCTGTCTGGGCGGACCTAGGTGATGGGCTCTTTTGACTACACAGGGCCCTGGTAGGCCTAGGGCCTCCAGAATTTTTACTGCGCAGAAATTTCCTAGCGCGGTGGAGTGGAGGGATTCAGGCACTCCTACAAACCGGAGGTTGGCCCTACGGGAACTGTTTTCCAAGTCCTCTAATTTATCAATGAGGAACCTTAGCTGCTTATCTTGAACCTGCTCTAATCTCTGAAAGGCGATCGAATCATCTTCCAGGCTGGAGATACGCTGCTCAGCTTCATTGATTTTTGCGGCCTGCTCCTTTAATTCTTTATGGATTTTGTCCATGCCTGCCTGCCCTGCTCGTTCCACGGAGGAAGCGATCGTCGGAGCCAATAGGGCTGCTACAGCTTGTGCTATGAGCTCCGTGTCTGGGGAAGCCGAGCGGTATGAGGGGGAGGGAGCGGTATCGTTCACCTCCAACCGCCGTCATGACAGATACCATCGTGGGATCCGAAGGCCCCTCGATCGTTGTGGCGACGACGGCTTTCCGAGGTATTTGTCCATGGCGGTGTCGGGGGCTGGAGTCCTTGATCAGACGGAAGAACAAAACATTCCGGGGGTGGTTTTATACGCAGGTTTTCCAGTCTCTCTGCGGGAGCTGTAGTGGAGCACAGCTACATCCCGCGGCACCGGAAGTTATGCAGTTTTTTTGGTGCTTTGTGATGTAATCTATGAGATGTTGGATGCACAGGGGTCTTGCCGAATGCACCATGGATGGTTTGCTTTAATATATGGTTTATGTTGTCCCTCGGGTCTGTGCCACTACCAGGATGGGGTTTATGTACTCTCCTCCCTGATAAGGTTATACTGCTTTGAAGTCCAATGTCCAGGCTTAACATAATATCATGGAATGTTAGGGGCCTTAATTCGGCTGTCAAGCGTTCTCTAGTATTTAAGTTCCTTCAAAAACATCAACCACACATCTGTATATTGCAGGAGAGTCACCTCCAGAGCTCCAAAATCAGAGAGCTGAGAAGACCATGGGTAGGTACAAACTTGCATTCTACATATTCAAATTTAATACAGCAGTATGATACTCCAGCTGTCTTCCTCTTGGGTGACTTTAATTTGACACTATGCCCCGACCTAGACAGATTAGGAGGTGCAGAGAGGCAATACTGCCTTATTGCAATGGGCTTCCACCTTTGACCTGACGGACATTTGGCGTCACTTTAATCTGGGGATCAGGGCCTTCACCTGTCATTCAACCACATTTAAAACGCTATCCAGACTGGACTTAGCTTTCGCATCCCCCACGGGACTTCATTGGCTTACTGAGACGGCCATCCTACCTAGAGGGATATCGGACCATACCCCACTCAATATCAACTTGTCACTTGTGTCCCCGCCCAACCATAGATGGTGGCGCTTGTCTAGGTTCTGGGCAATAGATGAACGAACTCAGGACAATGTTAGGGAATCCGTATGTCAGTTCTGGAACCTAAATGATGGATCAGTAGCTCCTAAGATGGGGTGGGACTCCTTTAAGGCCTGGGTTAGAGACACATATATCTCGCAAATCGCAGCAATCCAAAGGGAGGCTTCACGTTCCCTAGATTTTCAGGAGGGGGAGGCGGTTAGGCTTGAGGGGGAGTATGTCGCCTCACCCTCCCCGGATGGGTATCGGGCTTTGCAGAACGCTCTGAGACAGCTCTCCCTAATCAGAGTAGACAACACCAAAAAGGCTATGTTCTATGGTCGCTTGCTAGCTTAGCTGGCACGGGGTCAAAATCCCACCACCCACATAGCTACTATTGAGGGGGAAGATGGACAACTATTAATGAACCCAGAACATATTAATCAGTGCTTCCAGTGATTCTTCCAAGACCTCTACCAAACTAGGGTAGCGTACTCACATGAAGAACTGGCCGGATAGTTGGATCATATTAGCCTTCCCATACTGGATGAGGTAGATCTGATGCGACTGAATGCAGATATAACGTTGGAGGAGGTTCAGACAACTATAGGAAGTCTCCAGGCTGGTAAGACCCCTGGCTTCGATGGACTGCCTGCGGAGTTCTAGTCCAATTTCACAGACCTGCTGGCTCCCAGACTTACTAAACTGTTTTCTGAGTTGCAGGCCTCTGATAACCTCCGTGCATCCATGGAAGAGGCGGTTATTGTGTTAGTCCCGAAGCCCGATAAGAATGCCCAAGAATGTGCATCTTATAGGCCTATCTTGCTCATAAATGTGGACTCCAAAATACTGGCAAAAATATTAGCTATCAGATTGTCCTCTGTTATAGAGGATTTGATTTACGAAGACCAAACAGTGTTCATGCCGGGTAAGGGAACGGACATCAATTTAAGACGCCTCTTTCTTAATCTCTCCATACCGCATGAAAATCAAGGCACTAGAGTCATCGCCTCTTTAGACGCAGAAAAGGCGTTTGACTCAGTTGAGTGGTGCTACTTGTGGGAGGTTCTGGTGAGATATGGCTTTGGACTCAAGTTTCTGCGCTGGATCCAACTGCTGTACAAAGCACCAAGGGCACGAGTCCATACCAATGATTGGTTGTCTGATGTTTTCCCGTTGCACAGAGGTACTAGACAGGGCTGTCCCTGTCCCTTTCCCTATTTGCTTTGGCTTTGGAGCCACTGGCAATCCTGATTAGGGCCTCCTCTGCGGTCAAGGGGTTAAAGGTGGGAAGGTTAGAAGAAAAACTATCCCTTTATGCTGACGACGCTCTGTTATATCTGAATGACGCCAGTCCGTCGCTTTTGTCAGCCCTAGAGATTTTTGATACATTTGGGGCATACTCTGGGATCTGTATCAACTGGTCTAAATCAATTCTTTTTCCCATTGACAACCGTGCTGCCGACTCGGTCCCCGCTTCCCCATTGCAATGGGTGGAGGAGTTTAGGTATCTGGGCATACAGGTGACTAGGGACGCATCGGATTTCCTTGAGCGTAACCTCCAACCACTTGTGACCTCACTCAGGTCCAGATGCTCCTCCTGGTCATCACTCCCCATAAATTTGTCAGGGCGCATAAACTTGATCAAAATTATGATTTTACCAAAATTCAATTATATTTTTCGAAATTGCCCGATTAGTGTTCCCTCTTCCTTTTTTAGAGAAATAGATAAATGCCTGCTTTCCTTCATCTGGTATGGGACCTCTCCACGTATAGCAAAATCCACGCTATCTCTCCCTATACTGATGTGTGGGTTAGCGCTCCCAGATTTTAAAACATATTTTTGGGCAGCAGCACTGGTGTCAGTCTATTGGTGGATCCAGGGCTCTAGGACCAATGCTGCCACCTGCTTGGAGGCTGCGTTCCTTGTATCTCTGATGGACCTCCGCAACTAGATCTACAGGGGGCCACGGGCATACGATGTTCTTCCGGTGGCCTATGCCAACCACGTTAAGGATTTGGAGGGTAGCAACGAAAAGGTTTAATACACCGGGTGGGCTGTCACCCGCTCAACCCCTATGGGGCAACCCCGGGCTTCCACACCTACGCACAGTACAGGATCCCCATCTCTGGGCAAGGTATGGAATTGAGACTGTTGGGGATATGGGGATATAATGCCGGTGGGGGTTTTGCTAGCTTCACGCAGATGTCTCGGGTTCAGCCTACCGGGCTGGATGTTATTCAGATATCACCAGCTTCGGCATGTGGTCAGAGCCCAATTTCCCGCCCCCCCCCCCTTCCTAGTGTACAGATGAATTGCATTGAAGAACTTATGGTTAGGGGAGACATGGCCAAACCTTTATCCACCCTTTACAGGGCTCTCCTGTCAACAGACGTACCCTGGTTGGATAAGTTGGGGGAGTATTGGAAGGCCGATATCCCAACCCTGGATAGAGAGGACTGGAAGGATCGTCTGGAGTGGGGGCCAAGGTTGGAGGTTTCTTCTAGTGACAAGATGAACCAAATCAAATTCCTCCACAGGGTTTACTATACTCCGGTGAGGATGCACAGGATGCACCCTGGGCAGGACCCCATTTGCCCACTCTGTAAGACTGAGGTAGGGACATATATCCATATGTTCTGGGAGTGCCCTCAGGTGTTAGCATTTTGGAGGGAGGCCTTTGCTGAAATTAACCTTAGGCTCCAGATCGCCCTGCCTGTGTCCCCATCCCTGGCTCTCTTGGGGATCCCAGATGATGAGCAGAGATCCCATCACTCCAAGTTCCTTATTGACTACCTCCTATTCTATGCTAAGAAAGTGATACTAATGAAATGGTCCTCAGCAGACAAGCCTGAGGTGTCTGTCTGGGAGGCTATGGTGAATTCTGTACTAACATTGTACAAGCTAACATATGCCAATAGAGGCTGCCAGTGGAAGTATGAAAAAGTTTGGTCCCCATGGACACTGCTTTAGACCTCAGTAGGGATCCTATGGGAATGTATCCACTGTGATCTTCTTTTGCTCAGCTGTTACTTTGAATGTGTTAATAACCTGAATAAGTTTCATGTATCCGAACTCCATTCACATGCTATACATTTGCCTTAGCCTTGAGATTCTATCATGTTATTACCCATATCTATGTAGACCCTGCGTTTTTTGGTGTAAAAACTCACTGTGTATGTATACAAAATGTATCTGCATTGCCATGTATCATCTCAATTTGCCGAATAAAGTACCACTGTTGTTAAAAAAAAAAAAGAAAATGAGTTACCAGTAAGCCCAACTGGTTTTTGGTCAGAGCCCTGCTGGGTTGTTTCAAGGATACGCTAGACCTGAAAGAGGGGTACCTGCATGTGCCTATTCAGCTGGCTTTCCAAAAATATTTGCAGTTAGCAATCAATAGGAGCCAAAAACCACCATTACCAGTAAGTGCTCTCCCATTTGGGTTGCCCTTTGTTCTGAGAATCTTCAAAAAGGTCCTGGGGGAAGCCTTAGCACCACTAAGGTTAGGGGCATTACAACTGCGCCTAATCTGGGCGACCTCTTGCTATTCGTTTCTTTGCAGCAGAAGACGAATGCAGATCTACAGTTCACGTAAGAGTATTGTCATTGTGAGTCTCTGAGGTGGCTGATCAGCAGGGAAAACTTGTGCTTGAAACCTCAACTAGTGAAATTTCTGTTACAAGATTAATTCCATAAAGAAAAGGCGTGCATTGGTGGTGGAGGTCCCATCCTCATCTTTGGTTGTTTTCCTGGAAGAGCTTAGCTGCGCCCACTCCAAATCTCTGCAAAGTGAGCTCCTGGGGCACAAAGTATTGGGTGGTATTGAATCCGGCATCCATATCAGCAATACACGTGAAGGGCACACAAAAATTTAATTATGGAATTCCTCAGCCAACAAAGCCTGAGCCAGGACAAATGGTTCCTTAGTCCAGAGGCATTCTTGGCATTTACTTAAATTTGGGTTAACCAGAGGTAGATCTTTGCCTCCCAAGCAAACGGATGCATAAAGTCGTCTTCCGGGCAGCCCCTGAGAGATGGAGCTCCTCCCACCAGAATAGAAAGTAGACTTTTAAAGGCGGTCCGTCAGAAGAATGGTCAGTTACTTGAGTTTCCAGCGCCTGAAGGTGACATGTTCTTTTGTTTGGGGGAATTCCATTCCTCAAGGACTGTCTTTTTGGATGGTCGAGAGATGGTGGCCTCACTTCGGGTATAGGGTGATTATTATTTCTCTGGCAGGATTCCCCTCGCCTGTTCTGGTAACTTGCGGCCACGGGATCTCTCCTTGGCAGTGGCTTGAGAGGAGACCTGCTCCCACCTCCTTTCGGAGCCTGGTGAGGGATGCGAGCCGCAGTGTGTCATTTCCATGGTGGGTAGGTGGCTCTGGGGCGCACTGGGTGAGGGGGAGGAATATTCCTTCCTCTGGCTGGAGCTGACTCCGCTTAACTGGTGGTTGCCGGGTGTGATTTCCAGTAGAGGGGAGGTCATTGGCTGGTGCCAAGAGTTGTGGTGCTAGTCTTGGTACAGTGAACGGAAGAAAGGAAGAGCTGGACTGGTGCAATATCTGAATGCCAGAAAGTGACCAGAGGACACGGGCCAGCATAAAGCTTCCTCCGATGTAAAGACACCAGCGAAGACAAGCACCAGCAGGACACAGGTAGGCGCACCGAGTCTGCTGAACCTTGTTTATTTTAGTGGAGTTGGTATGTTTTTTTTGGGGGGGGGGGCTAGTCACCTGGGACCCATTGCTGGTGAACCCCTAGTGAGTCAGGGCACATGTGAACTGATTGTTTGTTTGGCTTTCGTCACTGGGTGTTTGGTCACCTAACTGGATGTCAGCTAATCTTATATTTCCCTTATATTTTCTTCTTTTTGTTTGTTTCAGACTATAAAGTCTCTTCTAAGGAAGGAAAGTCTGCCCCCTCCAAAAAATGTTCTAAATGCAAACTGCCTCTTATCAGAATCACTTTGCTTCCCAACTAGAGCTGAGCGAACCCGAACTGTAAAGTTTGGGTCCATACCGAACTTTGGGGTGTCCGGGACCTGAACCCGGACATTTCAAAAAACGTTCAGGTTCGGGTTCTGGGTTCTGGTAGTTGATCACGCATGTTGAATAGCTGCAGGGCAGCCAATCAACGAGTGTTTCACTGGTTTGCCCTTAGAAGCCATCACAGCCATGCCTACTAATGGCATGGGTGTGAATGGCCAGTGCATCATGTGACCCAGCCTCTTTATAAGCGCGAGTCACTTAGTGCTGCAGTCACATGCTCTCTGAGACTCTTACTAATGTAGGGAGAGGAAGCTGCCGGCGCTGTGAGGGACAGATTGCAGATATTTTAACATCTCATCCTGCATTACAGAACAATCTGATTCTGGACTAATTAGAGATTACTACTACTGCTGCTCTGATGGACAGATTGCAGATCTCACC
>BLSH010124729.1:32842-45412 GCA_018402905.1 Glandirana rugosa
TAGAGATTTTAAGTCGAGGGAGGTATGTAACAGGTACCCTAATTCCAGACCTCTGGCCGATCCGGTGAGATACTGGAATTACACGAAGAAGAACTCGGTGAGGAAACAACGGAACCGCCACACAAAAGCACGACCTTCTGGGTAGGTACTGGGTAGAAGTCACAAGACCGACCCCCTTCTTCCAAGAGTAGGTTCTAAAATTTTATGTACCGGGGTAGGTACAGGACGTCCACTACCCGACCGTCCCTACCCCCCTCCCCATCTCGACGGTAGTGTCGTGGTATAAACAGGACTATGTAGGGTGACTGGGAGTAATAATTTCACCTTGAAATCAGTCTTTTACTTCAGGACGTTGTAGTGAAGTCCGGCGGGGAAAACGTCCATATCGATACATTTTGTAATTTCACCATAATTTCCAGACACACCACGAACACACTAACCGAGTGACTATAAGTGTCTTCAGTCTTAATTCCACTTTAATAATGAGGGTCAGTGGGATGTATCAGGACAAATATGGTGCTGTGATGGCAGCTCTACCCCTCCCCCCATCCCTGCCAGCCCATCACCTGCAGGACATGGATGGGGCCATGTATTTTAAAATCTTGGATGAGAACCTTCTTCCCCCAGCCAGAACACTGAAGATGGGTCATGGATGGGTCTTCCAGCACGAAAACACACCGCCAAGGCAACAAAGGAGTGGCTCAAGAAGAAGCACATTAAGGTCATAGAGTGGCCTAGCCGGTCTCCAGACCTTAATCCCATGGACAATGTATGGAGGGAGCTGAATTTTAGAGATTCCAAGCGACAGCCAATAAACCTTTAGGATTTAGAGAAGATCTGTAAAGAGTGCGACAAAATCCCTCCTGAGATGTGCAAACCTGGAGGTCACCAACTACAAGAAACGTCTGACCTCTGTGCTGCCAACAAGGGTTTCTCCACCAAACTACTAAGTCATGTTTTGCTTGGGGATCAAATACTTATTTTACTCACTCAACTGCAACTCCATTTATAACATTTGTATCATTGTGTTTTTTTGGTTGATATTCTGTCTCTATCATATAAAATACACCGATGATAAAAATTATAGACCCTTCATTTCTTTGTAAGCGGGCAAACTTACCCAATCTGCAGGGCAGCAAGTAGTTATTTTCCCCACTTTATATAGTTTGTTAGGCATTTTTGTTATATGAGGAGGGTTTACTTGTAATTTTATGTTTGCTGATGTCTTTTGTCTATCAATAAATTGACTTTATTATACATATAGTCTGGTCTCATTCAGTTTCCTTCTCAGGCTTATATTGAGGAATAGACCAGAGAATCACAAAGTATCAATGTTATCTGAACTTAATAATGTTTACTGTCGGCTGTATATAAGAAGCCTCCATAGATCACAAATCTCCTCATCACCTCCAGTGATCACTTTCTTCTTTTTCTTGATATCTATAAACCACATTTATTATCTCCTCAGCTTGAGCTTTGCTTATCTGACAATTCCAAATGAAGAGTCTCAATAATCTCTCTTCTCAATTGTCCTCTAATAGGTCTATGCTTGCTCTCCATATAGAAGCTTCCTCCAAATAAAATACCTTCTCATGCTTTCCAATCAGGACACCTTCTGATATATACGGCTATTCACCGAAGCTGGGCTTACACTATTATGAATTGGACCTGGCTTTCCCCGTATCCAATTCACATGTTAGGAGGTTGTGGCCGGCTCTCTATGGAGCTCTCTATGAAGCCGGTCCACACATCTCCGGAGCGGCACCGGTGTGAATTGCGTATTTTGGTCCGTTTCAGGTCCAAATTCAGACAAAAATTCAGGCTGAAATCGGACCTTAAGGGGGGAAACAAGGCGGAGCCAAGCGGAGTGGACATGCCTGCCTGGAGCTCTCAGGGGGAGGTAAAAGCCTTATAATTGCGGCTGTTCATGTGACACCCATTGGTGCCCATTAAGTTCTGGGAGCTGGCGGCCTCCCCACATTGGTGTTTCTCAGTGGAATATGAGGAGAAAATAACAACAAAAACACCCCGGCCCATTCTATAGGCAAAATGGCACCGCCGCCATTCTCCTCAGATACCTCTGTGAGAGCCTTAAAGACAAAACACACAGACACTTAATAACTCTGAAGATGACTGGAATTCTGTATGTGGAGAAGATTCCTCACAGGGTGAACAACAACCCCCAGCAGTGTTAAAACAAATTGAAAAAATGCTTCAGAAGGCTTTAAAGTGCAACTCCGACCAGATAACTTCTAACCTCACAAAAGGAATTAGAGAGCTGGGCCAGCATTTATCAGTACTTGAAACTCGTGTGGATGACATGGAAAACCATCCTGTGTACAATTCAGAGGAAATGGAGAATCTTAACCCCTACAGATCCACGCTATTGCCAAAGTACGGCTCCAGCGCGGATCTGAAATGCCTGGACGACGTCAATGGACGTCGTCCCCTGTGCAGGCCCCCGGCGCGCCCCCTGGCGGCAGCGGCGGCGCGTGCGCTCGTGGGTCGGGCAGACTCGATGTCCGCTCGAGACCCACGATCGCCTGACAGAGCTGCAGAACGGGGAACCGCCGATGTAAACACAGCGGTTCTCCGTTCTGTAACAGGGGACATAGCAGATCTACTGATCGCTGTCACTGGGATCAGTTAGATCTGTTATGTCCCGGCCAGCCCCGCCCCCCCACAGTAAGAACACACCCAGGGAACATTGTTAACCCCTTCACTGCCCCCTGCAGGTTAACCCCTTCACTGCCAATGACATTTACACAGTAATCAGTGGATATTTAAATTTCTGATCGCTGTATAAATGTCATTGGTCCCAAAAATGTGTAAAAAATGTCCGACATTTCTGCTGCAATATCACAGTCCCGATAAAAATCGCAGATCGCCGCCATTACTAGTAAAAAAAAAAATAATAAAAACGCCATAAATCAATTCCCATTGTTTGTAGACACGATAACATTTGCGCAAACCAATCAATATACGCCGATTGCAATTTTTTTTTTTTTTACCAAAAATATGTAGAAGAATATATATCGGCCAAAACTGATGAATAATTTTTTTTAATGGATTTGTACTTTAGCAAAAAGTAAAAAATATTGTTCTTTTTTGCAAAATTGTCACTCTTTTTTTGTTTATAGCGGCGATCAGAAATGACGCAGAGGGGATCAAATACCACCAAAAGAAAGCTCTATTTGTGGGGAAAAAAGGACGCAAATTTTATTTGGGTACAACGTCGTACGACCGCGCAATTGTCATTCAAAATGCGACAGTGCTGAAAGCCAAAAATTGGTCTGGGCAGGAGGGGGGTTTAAGTGCCCAGTAAAGAAGTGGTTAAAGAAGAAAATGTATTGCTACAGAGCCGTTTGGAGGACTATGAAGATAGGGCAAGACGCTCAAATTTACACATTAGAGGCATTCCTGAATCTGTAACAGATTTACAGGCTACTATGATAGCGCTAGTTCAGGAATTACAACCTGCAATTCCATTTGAATGTCTAGAAATGGAAAGAGATCACAGGGCTGTCTCCAAAAAAACAGATGGTCATCCTAGGGATATCATTGCTAAATTTCATTTTTATCGCACAAAGGAGCAGCTTCTTTATGCAGCAAGAGGAAAAGAGTCTCTAATTTTTCAAGGACACAATTTCCAAATCTTTGCTGACTTGTCACAATTAACAATTGACAAAAGACGAGCCTTGAAGCCTCGGCTTCAAATCCTACAACAGAACCAAATAACATCAATGGGGCTTCCCCTTTTAAATCCGGTTCTCATTTCATAGTATTAAATACACTTATCGATCTGCGACTGAACTACAGAACACCCCTCCAGACATACGTCTGATGGATCCATTACAGAATACAGAAACTTCACATCACAGACTTGTTTCATCCACTACACGAAAATCCCGAACTCAACAGGGAAAAAGGACTAAGAAAGTTCAAATAAAAGAGGAAGTTTCAGATCCCCCGATCCAGAACCTGATTCAGAACCTGATCCAGAACCTGATCCAGAGAACCTGATCCAGAACCTGATGCAGAGAACCTGATCCAGAGAACCTGATACAGAACCTGATCCAGAGAACCTGATCCAGAGAACCTGATCCACAACCTGATCCAGAACACGATTCAGAACCGGATTCAGGACCTGATCCAGAGAACCCAATCCACAACCTGATCCAGTTGACTCCATAGATTGATAGCTTCAATAGGCTATGTTCTTTTTTTCCCAATGCTTGCTAGTAATGCCAATCTGTATTGGTTATCCATCTTCTGGTCTTATTAAGACCCTTATTTCATATATTTATTCTTTTTTTCCAGATAAGAATATCTGATTTTTGATCTTTTTTGCTAATTGTAAATTTTTTTCCTTCACTTTACATTTGAATGAGGCAGACTTAAAAATACCGTACATATATTTTTTCCTTTTCTTAGCCCTTTTTGTCTCAATATTTTTCTTGATTCCCACTGAATTTAAAATTTAGTTCCTACAATGTTATCATTTCTCATAAATGTTTGGTTAATATATTTCTATTTGGAATTCTCCCTAATAATCCCACATTAGATTATTAGGATTTACAGTTTTAGTTTGGGTAATTATATTAAAATGATATCTTATACCCTTGTAATTACAGTAAAACCTCAGATTGCGAGTAACGCGGTTAACGAGCGTTTCGCAATACGAGCAGTTTTTTCTTTTTTTTAAAGTTCTGACTCGGTTTGCGAGTGGTGCCTCGCATAAGGAGTAAAATTTTGCATTTTTGCATGCAATACCGCATGTGGCCAGGTTTGCGGGGGCGCTGGTGAGCCTCGGAGGTGGCCGGAAATTCTCGACATTCTCAGAATTCCTCAGAAATACGGAAAGTGTAAACATTTTCCGAGCATTGCCGAGTGATTCTGATGTCTTAGAGGCTCACCAGCGCCCCCCGCAAACATGGCCACATGAGGTGTTGCATACACCAGGCGCCCCCCAAACTGTGGCCATATACAGTACTGCATAGACAAGTAGTGACTGTTGAACGAATTTACTGAGTTTCCATTGTTTCCTTGCTTTGATATACAAGTGCTTTGGATTACAAACATTCTCCTGGAACAGATTATGCTCATAATCCAAGGTTCCACTGTATATGGATTCAGGCTTTCCTTATCCTCTGGGATAGCTCCTTGTGTCCCCCACTTGCTACCCTTGGTTAGTCCATACCAGGGCTTTTTTTTCGCAGAAAATAGATACAAAAACTCAACCACAACCCCCCAAAACCCTCCTGAGTGCTTTCTTCCACAGCTGTTTACCTCTGCATCCACAATCCACATCTCATTTTCACCCCTCTTCAGCTCTAACCTCTGCATGCAACCCTCCCTCCACTGCCTCCATCTTCTTCCCACCTCCTTGAAAGCTCCTCTATCTTCCATATGTCTTACATTTCTTGCTGTATTAAGCTGAAGCGCTCTGCCTCTCTCACTTTTAGGGAGACCATCCAGTGATAATGTCGGCATCTGAATTGCACCCCAGGCACCAGCATCTCGCTTGTCTCCGTCCTGCAATAAGTGAGAGCCATTTAGTAGATCAGATCTGTGGGAGCCGTTGGGAGACAAGCTGTGACTTGAAAACACAAAAGTCGGACTTCTGTCTTTACAAGTGATAGTGGTGAGAAGGGAGCAGACTGCCTGAGCCAAAGGTGGTGGAACTGAGTTCCACCAAGTCCCAGCTGAAAAAAAGCCCTGGCCCATACTAATAGTGGACAACCGATAGTAGCCAATGTTTCCTTGGTGGGTGATTTCTTCTCATCTCAACAAACAGGTTATATGGACATACAGTATCTCACAAAAGTGAGTACACCCCTCACATCTTTGTAAATATTTTATTCTATCTTTTCATGTGACAACACTGAAGAGCTGACACTTTGCTACAATGTAAAGTAGTGAGTGTACAGCTTGTATAACAGTGTAAATTTACTGTGCTCTCAAAATAACTCAACACACAGCCATTAATGTCTAAACCACTGGCAAAAAAGTGAGTACACCCCTAAGTGAAAATGTCCAAATTGGGCCCAAAGTGTCAATATTTTGTGTGGCCACCATTATTTTCCAGCACTGCCTTAACCCTCTTGGGCATGGACAACATCACGGAGCTGGTGGATGTTAGAGACCTTGCGCTCCTCCACCTTCCGCTTTCATATTACTTATAGGCCTGGGTCTAAGAATCCAAAACAACCACATGGGAGTCTCGCCAATTTTTTATATACAGCGCTTGCCCTATAATAAGGGGGGGTGCAGTTATGAAGAAAATATTATAAAAAATGAAAAAAAGAAAACAAACTGCTCCTCCTATTCAAGTCATCTGTATATTTATTGGTTAGAATTTATTCATTACATGACATGACTATACCTATCCACCCCGTGTGCTTGGTGTCCAGACCCTCATATCCCTCCCCCTCTGAACCCTATTCCCCCTCAGCTGTACCCCCGAGACTAGTGGGGAACTAGTCATAGTTATAGTCAGTCATGTCATGTAATGAATAAATTCTAACCAATAAATATACAGATGACTTGAATAGGAGGAGCAGTTTGTTTTCTTTTTTTCATTTTTTATAATACTGGGTCTAAGAATGTCAAGCCGGACGCCCTGTCCCGGATGTTTTGGGAATCTGGAACACCTGCCCCTCTGGACACCATTCTTCATTCCAGAAATTTCCTGTTATCTCAAGATGACCTGCTCTCACAAATCCGAAGAACCCTCTCTGGCTCCCCAGGACTATCCGATCAAGGTTTGGTGCTAAAAGATGGGTTGTGGTGGCATGGTAACCAAGTCTTTGTGCCAATTGAACAGCGCCCTGCTGTCCTTTTGGTGGCCATTAGCCTGAGAGGACTGTCAGTTATTTTAGCTCTTGCTCCATCTGTGCCAGAAATAAGATGAGGAAAACCAGAGCATGGGGATTGCTAAACTCACTCCCAATACCTGAATGGCCTTGGTCTAAAATATCCATGGACTTCATTGTTGAGTTGCCCCCTCGCCAATGGATATAATACAATTTTTGTGGTCACTGACCAACTGACCAAGATGGCACCTTTCCTCCCTATGAAAGGCACCCCCACTGCCACAGAAACTGCGGAAATCTTTGTTAAAGAAATTGTTCGCCTTCCTGGAATTCCTGACAACATAGTGTCAGATCGAGGGGTTCAGTTCACCTCCCGGTTCTGGAGAGCCCTCTGTTCCGCCCTGAAATTGAACTCTCATTCTCTTCAGCTTATCATCCTCAGACCAATGGCCAAACCGAAAGGACGAACCAAACCCTGGAACAATACCTCCACTGCTTCTCATCATTCTCGCAAGATGATTGGGTCGCATTGTTACCATTGCCAGAATTTGCTTACAACAATTCCATCCACTCCGCAACTAAACAATCTCCATTTTAGTCAAACTATGGCTTTCATCCCACATTCCTTCCCAGCTTCTCAGCTGAAAGTGTGGTACCAGCAGTGCACGAAACCACCAAGTTCTTTGATGTAAATCGAAAACTGTTACAGGAAATACTTGCTAAAACCCAGGTACATAATATAGATACATATGACAAGAAGAAGCGTGGCCAACTGGATCTCTGGCCAAGTGACCAGGTCTGGCTATCTACTAAGACAGGCCTCGACAATCCCTGGGCGCCAGGTCGCCATGGTGACCAGAAATCACATCTTGGCGAGTGACAGCCGTTCCTTCTCTCACTATGTTAAGGCTCCATGCACACTGGACGCTATCCGGGCTCTTTCAGCGTCGGGCAGGAGACGCTGCTTAGAAAACGTTCTTTTTGCAGCGTTTTGTAGGCAGCGTTTACCAGCATCAGCATTTTTGGGCGTTTTTTTTTTTCTTCATTAGCTTCCATTGACTGCAAAAAACGCCAGACGCCGATAAACCAGCGTTTAACGGCGTCAGCGTTTTTTGTGGTCAGGAGAACGACTTTTGAACGCCAATTCAGGGCGTTCAGATAACAGCCCAAAAACGCCACTGCTGATAAAAGGCAATAAACGACCATATGTGCATGGACACATAGGATAAAATAAAGGGGCGTTTTTGGGCTGTTAAAAAAAAAAGCCAAAACGACCAAAAACGGTCATTTTTCAGATACAGTGTGCATGGAGCCTAAAACAGCGGTCAGATTCAGCGAGAGCCGAGAGCCGTTCTCTGCTTCATCTAACAGCTGTTAAATTTGGCTGCTGCCTGGAATATTTGTTGATAGAAGAACAATGCATCTTTCTTTCAAAGCAATGGGGTTGTATCAGGAAAGTTGAACTATTTAAAGACTAAACCTTTTCTCTCATTAGTGGCTTACAAATAAATATCCAGTATTTTCTGCTAGAAAATGACTTGGAACCCCCAAACATTATATATTATTTTTAGCAGAGACCCTGCAGAATAAAATGGCGGTTGTTGCAATATTTTATGTCACATGGTATTTGCGCAGCGGTCTTTCAAGTGCAATTTTTTGAAAAAAATACACTTTTAATGAATAAAAAAAAACTAAACAGTAAAGTTAGCCCATTTTTTTTTTTTTTTGTATAATATGAAAAATGATGTTACACCACGAGAAACGTGACCTTTATTCTAAGCAACAAAATTGTGATAAAGCCCTGAGTACCATCAACAATTACCACTCTATGTGCAGCTGGGCTCCAGTATTTTATGACCAGAAACCCACCAGAGCAATGAAAAGTCACTGAAGGGGACACACATGTAGGCAGGAAGTGGCTGCAAAGAGGCAGCAAAAGATCAGCAGTGCTGGAATACTTTTCACTTTTTTTTTTTTGTATTTTATTTACAATGTCACTAAGGCTTTATTTAGATGTGCAAGTTGGGTGGTAAAAGTGTGCAGTAGACATGTTTTTGCCACCCACCATTGGCCTCCCTTAAGCTCCATTAGGCAGCAGATGAGGGCGTTTTACATGCCGCAGTCACGATGCATTCAGCAGAATAAGGAGTTTCCCCCATAACAGATTTTTTAGTGTCACTCTTTCTGGCCAGCCTATAACCCTGATGTAACGGTGGAGTTATTGACTGGCTGCTCTGCTGTGAGTAAGTTAGGGTTAGGGGTGCAAATTACTTGTCTTACCCCTGGCGCTGACAACCCCACACTACGCTATAAAAAACTGGCTCCGCAAGAGCTGCTGCTCCCCCGCTATGCGCGAGTCGCCATTTAAACTTATGACTAGATGGTATATGACTCCTTCTAGAATTCACCAATACTATCCTAACTCCTCTTCCAATTGTTATAGAGGCTGCCCAAATGAAGGAACTCTTTTACATTTATTCTGGAACTGCAAATATTTAGATGCAATATGGAAATCTACCTCAAATATCGCAGTCAAATTAACGTCTGACACAACCTCTCTTTCCCCTCAAATATGCCTTCTATTCAAAAAAATCCCCAACGTTCCTAGGCACATAAATAGATTGATGCATACCCTCTGTAGTGCTATCATCTGGATGATCGCATGCAATTGGCGTTCCCCTCATATCTCATGGCAGCAAGTCATCTCAAGGATGTCTACAATTAGACTAACAGAATACATTCATTGTACTCTTCATGACCAAATTAGTTCACATGAACAAAAATGGGCTCTTTGGGACTCTATTAGTGATGACTAACTTTCTCTTATGTATAACTTACTACCTGACATCTTTTATATTTTGTTTTGTATGTCAACCTCCTCGATTACATTGTTAACATATGATGTAATTATTATTCTTATATTTGTTTTGTACTTACCCTTCCAATAAAAACTTTTTGTAAACAAAAAAAAAAAAAAACTGGCTCCTAACTTTTTTAGCTGGCTCCTAGATTCAAAGCAAATTTGTCAAGCCCTGTACTAAGAACCTAAAGTTAGCCTGCCCATCCGAGAAACTGGGGCCGAGGTTCATTGGTCCCTTCCCAGTTAAGAAAAAGATCAATCAGGTGGCATATGAACTTGATCTCCCCTCTACCTTGCATTTACATCCGGTCTTTAACGTCACACTATTGAAACCAGTGACCCCTGATCCGTTTCTAAACAGAGCAACTACTCCCCCAGCACTCATTTTGATAGATGGGGAGGAGGAATTCGAAATTGAGGCCATTTTGGACTGCAGGAGAAGAGGCGGTTCCCTGCAGTATCTGGTAAAATGGAAAGGTTATGGGCCCGAAGAGAACTCTTGGGAACCAGAGGCCCATATCCATGCAGAAGAGCTGATTTCCGTATTTAAAAGAAAGCAGACTAAAGATAACATCCGCCTGGGCATCAGGAGGCTGCCCTTTGGGGGGGCAATGTCAGGAAATGCAAGCTAAAACATTGTCTGGAGCGTCTGTGCGCAGGCACACAGGTGCGCAAATCCAATGACACCAAGCGTCTTTTTAAACGGACAGCAACAAGAAGCAAGTGCTGTCCATTCTACAGCGTTTAGTATACCTGTGAGCACCTGAGCATCTGTTTCTGTTTCTGAAGACCCGGCTTTACCAGACCCCGCTTGATATCCGCCTGCACTGACCCCCGGCTATCCACAATCATTCTCCTGCCTGACCCCTTGTATCTCTGCTGCCCGTCTGATTACAAACTCTGATTGGACTTGACCATTCTCCTGCCTGCTCCTTTTGTACTGCACCGCCAGCCAGTTGCTGACCCAGCCAGATCCACCTTTCTTCCTACCTGCATGAGCCTCTCTGGGACACCTCGCACCATCACCAGTGAACAGTCCAGCCCTCGTACCATCCTGCACTTCTGAACCCGTTGTCTGCTCTACCAGGGGTTCCTGAATCAGGTGCACAAGAGTGGTTGCTTCCTGCACAAGCCAGGGGCCTGACACTGCATCAAATTGGTCTGCATGGCTGTCGTCCCAGAAGGAAGCCTCTTCTAAAGATGATGCACAAGAAAACCCGCAAACAGTTTGCTAAAGACAAGCAGACTAAGGACATGGATTACTGGAACCAAGATAAATGTATTTGGTTCAGATGGTGTCAAGCGTGTGTGGCGGCAACCAGGTGAGGAGTACAAAGACAAGTGTGTCTTGCTTACAGTCAAGCATGGTGGAGGGAGTGTCATAGTCTGGGGCTGCATGAGTGTTGCCGGCACTGGGGAGCTACAGGTCATTGAGGGAACCATGAATGCCAACATGTACTGTGACATACTGAAGCAGAGCATGATCCCCTCCCTTCAGAGACTGGGCGCAGGGCAGTATTCCAACATAACGACCCCAAACACCTCCAAGACGACCACTGCCTTGATAAAGAAGCAGAGGGTAAAGGTGATGGACTGTGTAAATTATTGGTGGAAATAGGCGCTGCTCTATAATAATTACTAGGTGTTCTAACAGGTGCCACTCCAAAAGGGATTATCAGAGGGATCAGTGTGGCCTTTGTATATTAAATTAAGTTTAATGGGAATAGGCCCTCATCACTATTATGACTATCAAGTTGTATGTCAGGTGTTCTAATAGGTACTATTGCAAAACTCTCCTATGTATATAAAAATAATTTCCACTTGTCTTAAGAAAATATAAATTGATGAAAAGCAGTAAACAAATATATAAACCTGTAATTTTAACAAATTACGTTAAATAAATATATATAATCACGTCCAATGTGTATCCACTCCTAATTGTGCAAAGTATCAAATATATATGTAATGAGAACAAATAAAAAAGTGCCCAGTGCCATGTAAAATATCCTTCTATACTTACATTTATAAAGCATTAGAAAGTGCAAGGTGCTGTGCAATCATCTGTGCCACATCTGTTGTCACATGCTGTAGAAAATAATCCTCAAGGAGTCTTACAGGTGACTCTAAATTCACTTCAATCGTGATCCACTCAGTGTTTCCGTGCTCCCCCAATGCCCAGAACACTCACCTGACCATGGTCCCCACTAGGGGGTATGTGCAAAAAGGACGGTCCTGAGTCAGAGCCGAGATCCTCCCCATCATAGGCATGAAAGGAACAGGGTACAATATCCCGTGTGATACATTAACCACTTCCCGTCCGCGTGCCGTGTTTTCACGGCGGCAGTCGGGATGCTGAGCGCGAATCGCCGTAAAAAGACGGCAATCTGCGAACAGCCGCTAGGGGGTCGAGTGGATACACATTGGACGTAATTATATATATTTATTTAATGTCATTTGTTAAAATTACAGGTTTATATATTTGTTTACTGCTTTTCATCAATTTATATTTTCTTAAGACAAGTGGAAATTATTTTTATATACATAGGAGAGTTACCCACTACACACCACTACAATGCCCACTACACTACACTACAATGCCCACTACACTACACTACACTACCCACTACACTACACTACCCACTACACTGTCCACTACACTACCCACTACACTACACTACACTACAATGCCCACTACACTACACTACAATGCCCACTACACTACACTACAATGCCCACTACACTACACTACACTACACTACACTACCCACTACACTACACTACAATGCCCACTACACTACACTACAATGCCCACTACACTACCCACTACACTACACTACACTACACTACCCACTACACTACACTACACTACAATGCCCACTACACTACACTACACTA
>BLSH010124806.1:68655-86775 GCA_018402905.1 Glandirana rugosa
CAAACCACTATTTACATCAGCCAACGATCAGAAGGACCGGTTTGGACTTATATGGGAACAAAATTACGAACTGTATATACTAAGTGTCGTACAACTCCAATGACTGAGGTGACTGTAAAACCTGTAAAAACATGTCAAAATATTTCTCGATATACGAAGTACACCATGTCTCCTGGTCAAACTGTATTCCCCCCATGAACCGTCTGTAACTTGATGGACGAAACGGACTGCTTCTGTCCTAAAATGAACTATCTCTGTAGTGGAACCTCTTTCATGACTCACGCTAAAGCAGGAAACGGGGGTTATTTACTGATAAATCTTTAGAAGCTGAGGCGCCAGGCTGTCTCTAAATGTGTCATACCATTCCATGGAAAACCCATCTAGGCCGGGGTATTTATTGGGGGCAAAGGACGAAATCGCACTCAGTACTTTCTCCAAGGTGATGTCTCTATCAAGTAAAATCCTGTCTTCGTCAGGCAAAGCAGGTAGTTCAATGTCTGCCAAGTACCCCCCTTATGTCAAACTGGTCCTCTGTACCACATGAAGCATATAGCTCTTTATAAAACTGTACAAAAATGTCCAAAATGTCAGTGGAGTCAGTAACCTCAACATGCTGTGAATCATATATGTCAAGCATTAAAACAAGGGTATATTCAGGTTTGGCCAGGAAGACTAGCAACCGACTACATTTATCACCAAACTCAAATACCCTCCTCTGTTGTGCCAACTGTAGTTTTGCCATTCTGTCAGTCAGTGTCAGATGGTATTCTCGTGTCCGGTCTTATAAAGCCCTCCACCTATCTGGTGTCGGGTCCCTGACATACTCAGTCTCAGTTAACAGCATTTCCTCTTCCCTTTCCCGTACCGACGAGGCTAGCTGTTCTTTAAAGTCCTTTACCTCCGTCATGAACACTCCCCTAAGAGTGGCCTTAAATGCCTCACATTGCAGCATATCCGATCTGGACCCACTATTCTTAGCCCAGTACATTCCAATAGCTTGAGTGCATTTAATTTTGATATATTCTTCTCAAAGCCAATTAGCTGCCATACGCCAATGTCGAATTCCCGGCCTGTTCCCAAGCCCAAGATCCAGTAGCAATGGTGAGTGATCTGATATGGCTCTAGGCAGGTATCTAATTTCCCTCACCATATCTAGACCTCCCTCCTCTGTTAGTACCGTATCAATCCTGGATAAGGTCTTATGTGTTGCAGAATAGCAGGAATATTCCCTCACCTCAGGATATCGTACCCGCCATACATCTCAAAAGCCATACGTGGATATCAAGCTCGCCAGTGATGCCGGCACTCCCTCCCAGCCTATCCCTATCAGGTTCAACGACCATGTTCAGATACCTCATAATAAAGATCCTCCCCTCCGATATCTCGTAGACTGCTTTAAGCATGTCATCCAGATGAGACAGCGAGAAGGGAGGAGGGACATCCAAATTAACCAGTGTTAGACATACATTCATGACCTTAATGATCAATATCACATAGCGACCCTTGAGGTCAGTCTTAATTGCTTTCACAGTAATAGGCATGGCCTTCGTGACCAAGGTAGAGACCCCCCTAGCGTATGAGGAGTAACTAGCATGGTACGCTCCCGCTATATAAGCCCTCTTTAGAGCAAGAGTCCTGGCACCCTGAAGATGAGTCTCCTGCAATAGTATTATGTGAGGATTATACTTCTTAAGGTAATCGAACACCAAGGATCTCTTAAATTTTGAATTCAGGCCTTGGACGTTCCAGGCGACCACCCTTAGACTAGTCTCCATCAGCCTGAAAACCACCGGCCAGGATGTCTCTAACCCCCAGCAGCGCAAGTATACCTCCCCCAGGCTCCAGGACTCCCCACCAACAGCAAGCCAATCCCCATCTTAGGCGTATACAACATCTCAGATGAGCCCAACCCCAAATCCCATAGTTCAGAAGAAAGTCCCGTGCAATCAAAACAAAGTGTCCCCCAGTGTGCAACAAGAACATCAACATTCCCCACCCTGCACCCGACTCCAACTTGCCAAGTGCTTTAATCCCATAACCAAACCTGTGGAAGAAAAAGTTAAATGCAGGGTCTATAGGTTTCTACCCCCTTAGTCTCTGCTACAAGCACACAACAATAAACTTGAGCAGTTGTATAACCTCCTGACCCCTAGTCCATAGGTCCGCAGAAAATTTGCAGACCCATACATTTGCACCATATAAGAGGGGTATGTCCTGCAACATATCTATAATTCAACCAGTATTGAAGAAGGGACAGGAGCAAATACTCTCCCAAAAATTGCAAGTTCCCTGTTAACAAGTATAACAGCAAGTGGCTCATGGCCCAACAGTCATCCAATGATAACGAGGACTTCGGGCCTGCGAGGTCCCTTCCTTAGGAGGTCAAAGTCCGATTCAAGGTGGATGAGGGGATAGCTCACCCCGTGGCCGACCACGGAAATCCAGCTAATCTGACACATCAGTTGGGGTTGTAAAGTAGTAGGTCTTGCCCTTATCCACGACAGTGTGTTTTATTGCACAAGAGACATCACAACTACATAGCACCACACATAGCACCATACATAGCATGTTACATAGTTAGTGAGGTTGAAAAAAGACACAAGTCCATCAAGTCCAACCTATGTGTGTGCTTTTATGTCAGCATTACATTGTATATCCCTCAATGTTACATAGTTACATAGTAGTTAAGGCTGAAAAAAGACAACAGCCCATCCAGTTCAACCTGTGTAGGTGTACTCTTGTCAGTACCCATATCCCTGTATGTTGTACTTATTAAGATATACATCCAAGAGTTTTTTTTAAATATATCCATATTCCCCACAGTCACCACTAGTTGTGGAAGAGAGTTCCACATCCTTATTGCCCTGACAGTGAAGAACCCCTTACAAATTCTAAGATTAAACCGTTTCTCTTCTAGTTTCAATGTGTGTCCCCTTGTCCTCCTACATTCCCTGAGACTGAACAGTTTATCTTTTATGCTTGGATCCCCATTGAGATATCTATAGATCACAATCATGTCCCTTAGGTGACCATTTAATAGTTTTTTTTTTTGATTATCTATGCTCCCAGCTAAAAAAGACTTTTTGTGGAAGAGAATTCCTTATCTTTACTGCTCTTAAACTGCCTTTCCTCTGTTTTTAATGAACAGCCACATTTTTTCTGTGTATTTCCTTGCACTGAATAGTTTTGTCCCTATTGTGGGGTCACCAGTACAGTATTTGTACATTGAAATCATCTCCCCTCTCATTGTCTCTTCTCCAGAGAGAATACATTCAGTTCTTGTAATCTTTCCTCATAACGAAGGTCCTTCAGTCCCTTAATTAGCTTTGTTGCCCTTCTCTGAACCCTTTCTAGTTCCAGGACATCCTTCCTGAGGACTGGTGCCCAGAACTGGACAGCATACTCCAGATGCTGCCTCACCAGAGACTTGTAGAGGGGGTAGGATTATTGATTTATTCGTGGAGTTTATGCCTTTTTTGATGCATGCCAATTTTTTGTTGGCTTTGCTTGCAGCAGCTTGGCATTGCATGTCACTGCTGAGCCTGTTCTCTACTAGAACCCCTAGGTCCTTTTCCATCCTAGATTCCCCCAGTGGCTCTCTCCCTAGTGAGTAGTTTGTGTTCATGTTCTTGGTACCCAAATGCATTATTTTACATTTTTCTACATTAAACCTCAGTTGCCACTTGTCTGCCCACCCCTTTAATTTGTTCAGATCTTCTTGTAAGGTTTCCACATCCTGTGGAGTAATTATTGCCCTGCTTAGCTTGGTATCATCTGCAAATATTGAGATTGAGCTCTTCACCCAGTTCTCCAGATCGTTTATGAATAAATTGAATAGGATTGGTCCCAGGACAGATTCCTGGGGGACCCCACTTTCCACACCAGACCATTCCGAGTTCTCCCCATTTATCCCCACCCTCTGGACTCGCCCCTGTAATCAGTTTTCAATCCAGGTGCTCACCCTGTGGTCCATGCTGACAGACCTTAGTTTGTACATTAAGCGTTTATGGGGAACTGTATCAAATGCTTTTACAAAATCCAGATACACCACATCTACAGGCCTTCCTTTATCTAGATGGCAGCTCACCTCCTCATAGAAGGTTAATAGATTGGTTTGGCATGAGCGATTCTTCATGAAACCATACTGATTACCGCTAAAGATACAGTTTTCCTTACAATAATCTTGTATATAACCCCTTATTATTCCCTCCAAGAGCCTGCATATTATTGATGTTAAGCTAACTGGCCTGTAGTTTCCAGGGATACATCTTGGTCCTTTTTTATATATTGGTGCTACATTGGCTTTTCTCCAATCAGCTGGTACCATACCAGTCAGTAAACTGTTTTTAAAAATTAGGTACAGTGGTCTGGCAATTTCTTGGCCGAGATTCTTAAGGACTCCCGGGTGCGAGCCATCTGTGGACCCGGTGACTTTCAAGTCTGTTCCTAATTTGATCCTCAGTTAGCCATGTGGGTGCTTCTTGTGACGTTTCGTGAGGTCCTACATTATAGTTTTGAATACTTGAGCCCCCTGTTTCCTTCGTGAATACTGAGGAGAAAAATGAGTTTAACACCTTTGCCATTTCTCCATCATTCTTTATGGGGCCAATATGATCTGACCTCACTCTCTTACTATTTATATACTTAAAGAATTTCTTGGGATTTTTTTAACTCTCCTCAGCTATGTATCTTTCATGTTCTATCTGAGCCACCCTGATTGCACCCTTACATTCATGTGCAGTCTGTCCCTTCTAAAGAGCTCGTAGGCGATTGAGAAATCGGCCCGGTTCTCCAGGAACCCAAGACCCTCCTTTCCACACCAGCTCCTCAGCCACTTGTTAACTTCCCTAAGCTCCCGCTGCCTCTCTGGTGTGGCTCGAGGTACCGGTAGTATTTCTGAAAATACTACCTTGGAGGTCCTAGTCTTCAACTTCGCTCCTAGATCCCTAAAATCTTTTTTTAGGACACTCCACCTACCTCTAACTTGGTCATTGGTGCCAACATGCACCATGACAGCCGGGTCTTCCCCAGCCCCTCCCAGTAATCTGTCCACCCGATCTGTGATGTTCCGATAAATAGCATAGTTTGGTGCTTCAGGTCTTTGTGACAGATTGGCCTCTCTGTGTTTTTGAGAATGGAGTCCCCTACCACCACAATATGTCTTTCCTTTCCGCTGACTTCATCCCCACCTTCACTGGAGGAGTTACTCCCCTGGCAGCTAGAGGCGCCACTCTGCCCCAGCGAGGCTGGTTCCTGACTGGTTATCGCAATATCACACAACGGGGTGTATGTATTGGGATGTTTAAAAAAAAAGAAGCTTTTAGCCTATAAGGAGCAACCACTGATGCCAATGGCAAGATGTCTGATATTACTGGAAGAAAGTTCCATGGAGGAGGAAATTGCATTTGTGTGCAATGATCTGACGGCAGGAATAAATCAAAGACACTTTAACCCCCCCCCCATTACTAATACCTCAATTATTGGTGGTCATCAACACGTGACCTCCCAAAACAAATCCCACAATCACTGGTGGGCATCAGCACTTAACTCCCCAAAAAATTCACTCAAATAATGGTGATCAGTTGCACTAACCCCCCTTCCCTCCCCAAACTAATCCCACTATTATTGGTGATCAGTGGTTCTTAATCCCCTCAAACAGCATCTTTGAATGTCTTGGTCCCTGCACTTCCTCCCATGACCTTCTCCCCGGGCAGACTGCATATGCTGAGCCCTCCTACCCAACACATGACTGGCCAGAGAGGGATTACTTTGACGCAGTTGGCCGGCTTAAACATGTATTGTGATGCATGTGAACTAAACATCCCTCTATTTCTGCAAAGTTTGATATAAAGGGTGCATATTGGTGTGCAGAGGGGGCATTACATGTGGTCACACCCCTTTACCACCTGGTGGGTTGTATATACAGTGGAACCTCGGATTGCGAGTAACGCGGTTTACGAGCGTTTTGCAATACAAGCTATTTATTTTAAAAAATCCTGACTTGCTTTGTGAGCGCTGTCTCGCAAGACTAGCAGGATTCAAGCCTCTGGTGTATGCAATACCGTATGTGGCCAGGGGTTTGGGGGCGCTGCTGGGTCCCAGTACTTCGTGGAGAACTTGGAAGACACTCCCAGTGCGTCGGAGCACCCAAAAGTATCAACAGTTCCCGAGTGTCTCTGAGCATCACCAGTGCCCCGCACCTCTGGCCAAGTACAGTACTGCATACACCAGCACCCCCACACCTCTGGCAATATACAGTACTGCAAACATCAGCACCCCTGCACCTCTAGCCACATACAGTACTGCATACACCAACGCTAACGCACCTCTGCCCATATGCAGTACTGCATACACCAGCGCCCCTGCACCTCTGGCCACATACAGTACTGCATACACCAGCAGTGGTTGTGGAACGAAGAATGAATTTCCATTGTTTCCTATGGGGAAACTCGCTTTGATATACAGTATCTCACAAAAGTGAGTACACCCCTCACATTTTTGTAAATATTTTATTCTATCTTTTCATGTGACAACACTGAAGAAATGACACTTTGCTACAATGTAAAGTAGTGAGTAAATTTTCTGTCCCCTGAAAATAACACAACAAAAAGCCATTAATGTCTAAACCGCTGGCAACATAAGTGAGTACACCCCTAAGTGAAAATGTTCAAGTTTGGCCCAAAGTGTCAATATTTTATGTGGCCACCATTATTTTCCAGCACTGCCTTAACCCTCTTGGGCATGGAGTTCACCAGAGCTTCACAGGTTGCCACTGGAGTCCTCTTCCCCTCCTCCATGACGACATCACGGAGCTGGTGGATGTTAGAGACCTTGCGCTCCTCCACCTTCCGTTTGAGGAGCCCCACAGATGCTCAATAGGGTTTAGGTCTGGAGATGCTTGACCAGTCCATCACCTTTACCCTCAGCTCCTTTAGCAAGGTAATGGTCGTCTTGGAGGTGTGTTTGGGGTCGTTATGTTGGAATACTGCCCTGAGGCCCAGTCTCCGAAGGGGGGGGATTGTGCTCTGCTTCAGTATGTCACAGTACATGTTGGCATTCATGGTTCCCTCAATGATCTGTAGCTCCCCAGTGTCGGCAGCACTCATGCAGGCCCAGACCATGGCACTCCCCCCACCATGTTTGATTGTAGGCAAGACACAGTTGTCTTTGTACTCCTCACCTGCTTGCCGCCCCACATGCTTGACACCATCTGAACCAAATAAATTTATCTTGGTCTCATCAGACCACAGGGCATGGTTCCAGCAATCCATGTCCTTAGTCTGCTTGTCTTCAGCAAACTGCTTGCAGGCTTTCTTGTGCACCAACTTTAGAAGAGGCTTCCTTCTGGGACGACAGCCATGCAGACCAATTTGATGCAGTGTCTATTTCCCAAAGACAACCTCTGGATATGACACTGAGCATGTGCACTCAACTTCTTTGGTCGACCATGGTGAGGTCTGTTCTGAGTGGAACCTGTCCTATGTGGTCTTGGCCACCGTGCTGCAGCTCAGTTTCAGGGTCTTGGCAATCTTCTTATAGCCTAGGCCATTTTTATGTAGAGAGACAGTTCTTTTTTTCAGATCCTCAGAGAGTTCTTTGCCATGAGGTGCCATGTTGAACTTCCAGTGACCAGGATGAGAGAATGAGAGCGATAACACCAAAGTTAGCACACCTGCTCCCCATTCACACCTGAGATCTTATAACACTAACGAGTCACATGACACCAGGGAGGGAAAATGGCCAATTGAGCCCAATTTGGACATTTTCACTTAGGGGTGCACTCACTTCTGTTGCCAGCGATTTAGACATTAATGGCTGTTTGTTGGGTTATTTTGAGAGGACAGCAAATTTACACTGTTATACAAGCTATACACTCACTACTTTACATTGTAGCAAAGTGTCATTTCTTCAGTGTTGTCACATGAAAAGGTAGAATAAAATATTTACAAAAATGTGAGGGGTGTACTTACTTTTGTCAGATACTGTATATATATATATATATATATATATATATATATATATATATATATATATATATATATACACTGACACTGGTCATTTACTGTACAAGTGCTTTGGATTACAAGCAGGCTTCTGTAATGAATAATGCTCGCACAGGGCTGGAGGAGATGTATAGGTGGTCAACCTCCAAGCTGACATCACTTCCCCCCTATACCCACCCACAGGGGTCCCAGAACTTCCTACATCTCCTCCAGCCCTGGGAGCACCGCACACGGCCGTGGTTTTGGATTTGACATACAAGATGTATTCTGTACTTCTAACATGGAAACTCCAACCTTCCCCCATCTATATTTTACCTTGTAACTTATTATCCATTATCTGACCTTTATGTTAGGTATTTTCACACTGGGGCAGGCGGGCGGTAGTAGTAAATCCCCGCTAGTTTCTGTAGGGATTTACCACTGTTATAGCGGCACTACGGTGCTGCTTTGCAGGCGGGAGCGCATCGCTTTTAACCCCCCACAAGGGGTTAAAATGGGGTTAAAAGTGCCAGAGCACCGCGCTACAGAGGCGGTGTGCAGCTGCTTCCGAAGCGCTGCCCATTGTTTTCAATGAGCAGGGGTGGTGGAGGAGGGGTGTATCAGCGCACCGCCCCAAAGATGCTGCTTGCCAGATTTTTTGTAACGTCCCGCAAGCGCACCGCCCCGGTGTGAGAGCATTCAGGGCTTTCACATTGGGGTGGATTTTTGAGGCGCTTTATAGGCACTATTTTTAGCTAAATAGCGCCTCAGTCTGAAAGTAACCTTACTGATATTGATTACCAATTTGTTCTTTCTTATCATATGTATAGAATATTGTATTGTATTTAATTTTTCTTTTCTTTATCTTCTATATTTTAAACCTAATAAAAATGTATTGAAAAAAATGTAAGGTAAAAAAATAACATTTATACTGCAGCAAGGTGGCGCTGCTGTGCCGGATCACTGCTAGGATGGGAGCGCCACTCCTTCTCTCATAGTGGAGAAGGATCTGGGGGAATTCATAGTGGAGAAGGATCTGGGGGTTTTGGTAGATCATAAGCTTAACCACTTGACAACTGGGCACTTAAACCCCCTTCCTAACCAGACCAATTTTCAGCTTTCAGTGCTCTCACATTTTGAATGACAATTACTCAGTCATACTACACTGTACCCATATGAAATTTTTGTCCTTTTTTTCACACAAGTAGAGCTTTCTTTTGGTGGTATTTAATCACCATTGGGGTGTTTATTTTTTGAGCAATAAATGGAAAAATACCGGGGGGCGTGTCCGGGACGCTGAGGCAGATGGCCGCTTAGCTCTACAGCTCCGCCAAGCCAAAGCCCTTTCATTAGCTTCCCTGAGAGGAATCATGAGCAAAACAGGGAAAAAAGAACGTGACCAATCCACAAACCGTTCCCGCTCACCCCGCCGCCCGGATACTCAACTCAGCGCAACCGTCCCGGCGATGTTTCGTTCGCAGCCTAGTTCCCGAGAGGCCGCCAGCGAAGCCGGGGCCTCAAGTGCCGGAGCGAGTGGAGGTAGGAGCCGCAGCCGCAGTCCAACCTCGAAGGATCCCCATGGAGACACCTCCCCGGGTCGAGCCCTGTGCCTTGAAGACCTCAGAGCAGACATAAAAAGCACGCTGGCTGCCGCAATCGCGGATTTAAAATTGAATCTTCAGTCTATGGCGGACAGGGTGGAAGAATTGGAAGACAACGTGGACAGACACGAGGTGAACATTCGGTGCAACGAACGATCGGTAGCCGCACATATGATCCAAATCAGAGAACTTCAAAGAGGCTTGGAAGATGTAGAAAACAGGAACCGAAGGCATAACATTAGAATATGAGGCCTCTCAGAAACGATAGATTCGGACCATCTAATGGAAGCAGTCACAGGTATCTTCAATGATTTACTAGGAAGGCCGCCAGACACAAGAGTTGAGTTTGACCGCCTGCATAGGGCACTGCGTCCCAGAGGAAGGGATACAGACCCGCCACGAGACGTGATAGGCTGCCTAACTAAATACAGGCTTAAGGAAGATATATTAAGATATGCTAGACTCAGAGGCCGTATCCTATACCGCGGACAGGAGATCAAGTTAT
This sequence comes from Glandirana rugosa, assembly GCA_018402905.1. Lineage (NCBI taxonomy): Eukaryota > Metazoa > Chordata > Amphibia > Anura > Ranidae > Glandirana > Glandirana rugosa. The sequence goes on from BLSH010124806.1 coordinate 78,744, forward strand.
TTCAGGACCTATCGCCAATCACTTTGAATAAGCGCAGGGCGTTAAAACCCCTGCTGGAACTGCTGAAAGAACAAAACTGTTCCTACCGTTGGAAGTTCTCATTTTGCCTACAGGCCAGCTCGGGGGGCAGAACAGCCTACCTGCGGTACCCAGACGACGCTTACGACTTCTGCCGTACCCTGGGAATCCCACACGTTGAGATACAAGATTGGCAGGAAACACCTCTTTTCCCACTACAACAACATGAAGAACCCATGGATGCCCAAAATGGCGAAAACTTCCAACTGCAGAGAAGAAGCCGTCACTCCCCAAGCAATGTGCCTTTACCAGCAAATAGGCGCTCCGCTGGAGAAGTCAGCCTCCCGCCGTCTCCTGCCCACCGTAGACCCAGAAGGGATTGATGAGCCCCTTAGCTTCAACCACCACAACATTCCAGAACACAGCCAACTTGAAGAGCCCAAGTTCATCGCATATTTCCCTAGGCCCAGTTGTAATCCTTTGATCACCCTTGTCACTAAGCTCCCGTAGGCTCTTGGTACCCTCCTTTTGGTCTTCCACTTTGGTTCAGGTATCACAACACACTTTCGGCAGCAACTAACACCTTGCAGTTGTGTTGATGTGCGGGATCATGGCACGCAAACTTCCAGTAATGTATTGCCCCCAAGAGTCAGTGATTGTCCCCCCCTCTCCTCAATCTACAGGGAGATTTGAAATACTGTAGGAGTTCGGCCACAACCTGAACCCTCCGAACTATACTGCAGGAATCCCAGCCCGTCTCTGCAAAGCGAAACGGGGTATGTCCTCTCACTTAACATTTCTGTTGGTCAAACCAGTCATTCCCTGAACTGAAGGATCCAGCTAAGTGGATTGTACTTGGATGGGGGTCCCCCCCCCCCAGTGCAGCTTCTCCCCTGGTTTCACCTTTTTATGGGCATTTGTTCTTTGCCTCTGTTCGGTTATTATTGGTTACAGTTTTCCAGCTCGGGAACAATTGGGGTTTGGCTCCTTCTAGGCCTGAACCTCCCCTTGCAGATTTCTCTTTTGGGAACAGACTTGGGAGGGAAAATATTTTTTTTTTCTTTTTTTCTCTTTACGTTAACTCAATGGATTCCCCCGGGAGTCAGAGAATTAAGTTCAACTTCTTTTATGTTACGGGTACCCTGTAGTGGGGGGGGGGGAGGCCGGGGCTGTCGATTCTTTCCTCCAGGCTAATTCAAACAAGTGGCAATGTCACCTATAACGGAGAAATTGGTGAATCTCTACTCCCCTAGGGGCGGAGCAATCCAAAGCCACATAATTATACCACACCCATTATGCCCTGAGCAGATTGGTTTCTCGGAGCCCACAGGCCCCCCGCTGGGTATCACTCAGTGGGGGATCGCTACGGGGTGACCTATTGGCCTGGCGGGGAGACGCATACAGCGGGAGAGTCAGCCCTGGCCTTCCCCTCTATTCTAGATAGAGTAAGTTGGTTTCTACTTATTCAGGTTGTGTTTGCTTGTTAGGCTAACTCAATTGTAATACAATGGCTCCCAATTTATACTGTAGTTCTTAATTGTGCCTCTATGTTCCCTCACCATTTGCAGTCCTGCCAATTTATCACACTTTCTCACCCCCAATGGCTATAGTAATTGGGTTGGCAGCAAGGTACTATTCAAGAGCTTACTCCCACCCGAAACTATGGCCTCTCTGTAACTACCACATCTCACTCCCAATTCACCCCTTCTACCTACTCAGCCAGAGTTCCTCGGACGATATATCCCAAATGGGTCCCCTATCCCCCGTCTGCATTTATGGTGCATCCCCTCTTAGCAATGTCAGAGAAGCACTAACCTCTCCACTCAGGTCCTGTAGGTTTAACGGGGTATTTGGTTGGCGTAGCTCCCTTTGTGTTACACATAGAAAACCACTTAGTGGGTTGCTTAGCTGTCTTCTCACGTCCCGATCCGCCTCGCAGCAGCTCAGAGTGACCTCTGGTGCTGCACCCAGACCGACACACACAATCGTCAGGGCAGCTGGTCTTCCCTGCCGGCCGGTCTCGCACACCCCCAGCGGTTCTATTCCCCCCACCCCCCTCCATTACCCCTCCCCCCCCAGAACCTCTTTCTCTTTTTACCTCAGTCCCCCACTTTCAACACAGCCTCTAGACATATTCCTGAAGGTCTCATCCACATATCCGTTCATACACAATTCCCAGAATGGGGGATACGGGTAGGACTTCCCACCCTTCCAAACTAAACGTCATCTCCTTAAACGTTAGAGGCTTAAACATCCCTGAGAAACGCTCCCAACTCCTGCTATTTCTCCGAAAGCACAAAGCAGACGTAGTTCTCCTTCAGGAGACCCATTTCAAAACAAGCAACATCCCCAAAATCACAAATAAGGATTACCCAACTGTATATCACGCTCCCAACCCTCTGGCCAAATCCAAAGGGGTCTCCATTTTAATAGCCAGACATACGCACCTAACTCTCACAGATACTGTAATAGATGAGAAGGCCAGATATATATTCCTCAAAGGATGTATTCTGAACAGAACTATCACATTAGCAAACGTCTACAGTCCTAATACAGCACAAGTAAGCTTCCTGCGAGACCTGACCACTAAACTATCTTCCTTCCAGGGCGGAGACCTGAATGTTGCTCTAAATCCATTGGAAGATACTTCCAACGGCATGTCAACGCTCCCCAATAGGGCTCTCAAGCAAATCAAAACACAACTGCAGACGTTGCTACTCCACGACACATGGCGTGCCCTACACCACAACACTAAGGACTTTACCTTTTACTCCCCCCCTCACAAAAAATATACCCGAATTGATTACCTGTTTGTCTCTCAAAGTGATCTCCCCTTTCTTAAAGCAGCTACCATAGAGCCTTCATTCCTTTCGGATCACAATCCGATTACAGCCTCCTTCATCTTCCCCGATCGCACTAACTCGTTTGCCCAGTGGAGACTGGACCCCTCCCTGCTAGTCGACCCATCAAATCTCTCCAGCCTCCTTTCAACCCTCCAAGAGTATTTCATAAGGAACGACACTCCAGACTCATCACACCTTTCCCAATGGGAGGCCCACAAGTGCGTTATAAGGGGGGAACTTATTCGGTTGGCTGCCAAACGTAAGAGGGCCCAACAGGCGCAGATGGATACTCTCTTGAAACAAATCCACTCTATGGAACGCTCTCACAAGCTCACGCACGCTCATAGAACACTCTCAAACTTACAAGCAGCTCGCGCTCAACTAAAGGAGGTTCTAGATAAGAAAATCAGACGCAATGCCACCCTATCAAACAAGCTCTTTTACAAGCACGGCAATAAAGCGGGCAAATTTCTTGCCAGAGCCTTACAAACGATTCACAAAATCCGCACCTCAGACGGGAAATTTATCACAAATAACAAAGACATAGCTAACCACTTTGCGGAGTATTATAATAATCTTTACAATCTCCCACCAGAACATAACCCCTATCCAGGTCAGGACACCCGCGAGAAAGCCTTGCGGGATTTCCTTAATCAGAATAGCCCTACCCCCATCTCGGACCAAATTGCATCCGACATTGACGGTCCAATTAACGCTGAAGAATTCGAGACAGTCATAAGCCAAATGAAGACAGGTAAAAGCCCTGGCCCGGATGGTCTCTGTCTCTCATATTATAAAACTTTCATTAAAGACTTGACAAACCCCTTCCTCCGTGCGTTTAACCAATTATCCCAACCATTCAATCCGCCTACTAGCCTACTTGAAGCACATATTTGTGTTATTCCCAAACCTGGGAAGGACCAAGAGTCGGCGTCCAATTACAGACCAATATCTCTTTTAAATACTGATATTAAGATATATGCCAAAATCATAGCTAATCGTATCCTCCCACTTATACCATCCCTTATTTCTACTGATCAAGTGGGCTTTGTCCCTGGGAGGGAGGCCAGGGATAACACCTTGAAAACTATTCATATCTACCATTGGCTCTCCAGTACCAAAACCCCCGGATTCCTTCTATCTTTAGACGCTGAGAAGGCGTTCGATAGGCTAGCCTGGGACTACCTATCTGCAACACTTCACCAGATCGGCTTTAAAGAACAGTTAAGTCGTTTTATAATGGCCCTATACTCAAACCCTAGAGCAAGAGTACGTGCCAACGGCAGCCTATCGGACGCCTTCTCAATCAGAAATGGTACACGCCAGGGTTGCCCTCTGTCTCCTCTCCTCTTCATTATCACTTTGGAACCCTTCCTGCGGAAACTAAAACAAAACCCGGACATTAAAGGAGTATCCATTAAGGACAGGCAATTTAAGTTAGCGGCCTATGCTGACGATATTCTCCTTTTCCTTATGCACCGCCATGTCTCCCTCCCGAACCTACTTTCAGACCTCCAGGCCTTCCAATTTATTTCTCACTTCAAAATTAATTTTAACAAATCTCATGCCCTCAACATCACTCTCCCCGAGACGCAATATAGATCCTGCAGAGATAACTTTCCCTTCAAATGGAAATCCGATTCCTTATCCTACTTGGGCACACAGATCCCCTCCAAACTATCCCAAATATACGAGAAAAACCATCTCCCGCTTCTGAAAACGATCACAGAAGACTTAAAAAATTGGGAAAGAGCCCATTTCTCGTGGTTTGGTAGAATGGCCATACTAAAAATGAATATCCTCCCTCGCGTACTATACTTACTACAAACACTCCCTATAGCACTTCCAAAAACCTTCTTCCAGACCTTAAAGTCCATAAGCACAGACTTTCTTTGGGCACGCAAACGGGCTAGAATTAAATTCTCCCAACTCTCGAAACCCAAGACTAAAGGTGGCACAGGCCTTCCTGACATCCAACTTTATTATTGGGCCTGTCATCTGCAACGTATTGTAGATTGGCACGTCCACCCCTTAACCAAAGACTGGGTCTCTTTAGAAAACACATTCTCCACGATCCCCACTAATCACCTTCCATGGATTAGGTATAAACATGTACCAAAAGAAGTATTAAACCACCCCCTGATAGCCCCCACTCTAAAGTGCTTCAACTTGATGCAACGTAAATTCAATCTCTCCAAGACCCCAGGACCACTTACCCCTTTACTTCACAACCCCGACTTCCCTCTGGGGGTTGTTCCACTTCCCCCTCCGAACGACAAGCCGTACATAGGCATACGCATACACCACATTTCCATGGACGGTAACCTCCTCACAAGAGAACACCTGAACCGCACCTTATTTCCAGAGAGGCAAGTGGACCCCTTTGGTTACTTGCAAATCAAACATTTTTTCAAGAGCACCCAACAATCTGTGAACTGGTCTGGTGACCTCTCGGCTTTTGATCAGCTATGCCTCTCTAACGAGCCACAACGCCATGTTATATCTACGATTCATAACATGCTGTGGGAATCCACCAGAGCCGATGAGGGGCCGGCTTGCAGGGTGTGGGCCCAGGATCTCCAACTCAGTTTCACAGACAAGGACTGGGAAGTTATTCACCTTCAGGCATATAAAGGCTCCATTAATGTTTCCATACAGGAGACCAATTATAAAATAATAACGAGATGGTACCGCACCCCCTCCCTACTTCACAAGTTTAACAAAAATTTACCTGACGCTTGCTGGAGATGCTCCCTCGCCCCGGGAGACATGTTGCACATCTGGTGGGCATGCCCCCGCATACAAACATTCTGGAGAAAGGTCCATGCCCACATCAAACACATAACCACACACAATCTGGACTTCACCCCGGCACAATTCCTACTTCATTATCAACCGAATAGTGCACATATTTATCGAAAATCCCTAGCCCTAATGTTGGTCAACGCGGCAAGAGCTTGCATCCCAAGACTATGGGGCACCACTGACCCCCCCTCGCTAAAGGCTTGGTTTACCCGCATTAACAGGATCGAGGAAATGGAGGAACTCATCGCAATCGCTCACAACATTCCACACAAATTCTACAAAAAATGGGCACCCTGGATACACTACAAAACTACACCAGATTACATCTCAAACTTTGATCATCCCTGTCTCTAAAGTATATACCTAGACTACACTGCACGTGACCCCCCCAACGGGAAACCATAACAGGCTCTGACACACTTGCTCCCAGTCTTTTAAATCGTGACAGGCATTTCAGACATGATCCCCCCCAATTAGCATAGGAGTACAATGATAGACCTATCTTCCCTCAGCCACTTGGATAGTCGTATAGGTCTCACCCAGATACTATATCCCACAGGTATATGGCGTCCGTCTTCCCCCACTATTCCGGCAGGAGTTTCTCTTGTGCCTCCTAGTTCTCATACCGCCCCTTCAATCCCATTCACCCTCTACCTTACTCATCCCCATCAAATTCAGCTCCCCCCCCCCTTACTCCCTCTCCCTCTTTTTCCCCGCTGAGGGCAGGTGTGCTGGTCCACACCTCCCTGTTAGGCTCTGTCAAGAGACATCCTTTCACTGCATTTTCAGATAGAGTCTTACTGCATATTGTGAGTACTAGCATGAGCATAGGCACTAGTCCGCCAAACGTTAAGCCTAGTAGGTATTAGAAATGTTAAACTTTACACCGATTAATACAATATAGCTCGCAATCTGATTGCATCAATATAGGTATGATGTGGCATCGCTCTTCAGGTCAAACTGTCCATGAACCGCCAGTAGTGCACATGGTTGTTATACCCCTATCTTATTGTATGTTGTATCGATCTTGATTGTCTCTTGTTCAATTATACCACTGTCTATGTTCAATAAAAGCTCTTTGATAAAAAAAAAAACATTCCAGGAAATTACCTTTAGGTGATTCCTGGTCTCGGGGGGAGCCATGGCTGGAACTTTGATTAGTAGGAAGGAGTCTTGCTCGGGGAGCAGGCCATCCTTGCGATGGCTCTTCCAGGGCCGGATTCAGCGTTTATACATAGAAGCGTTCCCGAGAGACATAAAAAGACAGTATCAGAGAAATATAACCAGAACAACAGTGCTCTAACATAACTTAAAGGGAGAGTCATCTCCCGTACAGTCGTCAGGGACTTCACTTTTTTCCCCATGGAGCTCCAACCCTCAGTGCGCCCGCCAAAGGCTAGCTTCCCCAGAAGCCAGGGGCTTGGGTGACACGGGGAGGGGGTGAGGAGAAGGGGGGAGGGAGGAGATAGGGTGCGGGGGTGGGAGAGGAAAGGGAACAGGGGGGTGCCAAGGGAGCAGTGAATTGCACATAGTGTGGAGAGTGACCTGGTCATTACCCAAGGAATAACTGGGAGGCCTGGTCGTTCCTAAAATACATCACAAAGCAAATTCAGTAGAGTTGAGCGAACCTCTGGAAGTTTGGGTTCTGCTGGTCCGGCCGAACTTCGAGACAAAGTCCGGGTCCAGGTCCGGACGGAACCCGAACGATCGCACGGACACCGAACCCCATTGAAATCAATGGGGACCCGAACTTTTAGGCACAAAAATGGCTGTAACAAAGTCCTGGAAAGCCCTAGAGGGCTGCAAAAGGAAGGAAATGGGGGTAAGGGTGGGACAAGTGACATATAAAGAAATGGGGACAGGGAAATAACTTTAAATATTTAAAAAAAAATAAAAATATAAAAAATGCAAAAATGGAGGTGAATGTGGATCATCTTTAAACTGTGTCTGAAAAGTATTAATTAACGGTAGAAGCCATATAACTGTTCTAAAATCATCTTCAAACTAGGGCAAGTGCCCTACAAAAAAATGGGGATAGGGAAAATAAATTAAAATCAAATAAAAAAAGGGAAGGGGGGTGGATGTGGAGTAGGAGCCTAGAGGTTGACTAGGCCGTGACCGTGGCAGTGTAGGTGGAAGTGGCGGTGGTAGAGGAGTAGGAGGAGGTAGCCAACATGTTTTTTTTTTTTTGTATTGAGGCCTATTCAAAAAAAGAAGTATATGAATGGCTGTGTGAGTCCGGTCTAAATGTTTATTCTGCACAAGGTACAGACAAGTCTTGTGGGATCCATGCCTGATTCATTTTAATAAAGGTTAGCTTGTCCACATTAAATGTGGACAAACGGCTCCGCTTGTCTGTGATAACG